>JAQFYM010004338.1:0-15827 GCA_034694785.1 Agrenia bidenticulata | reverse complement strand
TAAAATTTTATTATACAACATTACAAAAATTGTCTGCCGTCAAACACTGTATTATTTACCGCACCTTTGAACTAGCATTAGTGCAGTTTTACATCTGTATATCATGCAATGAGCGATCCTTTATACAACAACGTTGGTACTTTTAAAGATGGGCAGAAAACAAAAGGTTAAATGGTTAGATCTTATTATGCAGTATCTTTCTGGTAGTTTTTTCGTGTGCGAAAAACCAAGTAAGCATACGCATTGTAGCAAACCAAAAAAAAAACAAGACTTGCCTGAGCCAAAAAAATATAATGCATCATCAGTTTTACATACGTATACCCTACTGTGTACAATGACTTTTATGAGTGCAATTCAGTAAAACATACGCAATCTTTTCAAGAAATTTGCATATTTCTAGGAATACACTAATGCCTGCGAGTAGAATAACACAAATAAAACAAACAAAAAAAGCAAAATATGCGATTATAACAATTTATAATACCCAACTGACACAAAACCGACACTAAAAGAAACAAGAAAATGGTTTGAAACTACCAACAGGCTTTTTTTGAACAGTATTACACACATCGAACTTACATGCCAAAGTTTGAAATATAGCTTAAAACTGAATTATGAAAATTGTAATCATAAGAATATAAGAAAACTGTTCTAAGATTTAAACAACTGCAACTTTATAAAAAGTATACAAACGTTTGCAGACATTAAAGCAATGTAAAAGAAATAAAATTCTTTTTAAAAAACTTACAGCAGGAATCTTTTAAAGTCAAACAAAAAATAGCTAATCGTCAAAAAACATATTTGTCTACACACCCTGCAAATAGCAAATGAAATTTTGCATTTTATCGCGATCACATACAAATTCTTGTTGCTATTGTAGCTTACTATGTGTCTTGTAATATATTAGTATACCCTTAAGATTGTGGCTTTAGTTTTCTTATACCCTTTAAATACTTGTTTGCATAAGCGGGGCAATAAAAAAAAAATTGGTTGTATGTTGGGTTTTTTGCGAGTGTAAAAACTGAGTATGCACAATTTATAGAAGAGTGTTTTTTACAAACTATTCCACTGTTTTACTAAAGGTGTAAAACATAGTTTCTAAATATTAATGAAAAATATATTTTTTTAGGTTCTTTTCTAATAAATATCATGGGTAAAACTTCACTCGGCAAAAACAAACAAAATCTGCAGTGCAAAAACAGTAATAACAGAATTATAAACTATATTGTCTTGATTTTTAAGTAAAAAATATTTTTATTAAAATATTTTTTTTATAGAAAAAGAGTAAACCGCAAATGAATCTATCTGATATGTTGCTTTTTTATCAGTTTTGAAATGCTAATTAGTTTTTATTTTTTATTTTTTCTTAAAAATTATTAATTTCTTACAAAAAAAAACGAAATGTATGATACGGGGAAAAGAGCACGTTGGCATTTTTTTGCCCTTATAATATCATCTTTTTGCATAAAATGTGTATAGAAATTGTATTTTTTTTATCCCAGGATAATGCATCCCTATTTTTCTAACTATCAAAAAAAAATCCAAAAACTTATAAAATTTCTTTAAACGTAAAAGTTACATTGTTGGAGTGTTTTTTAATGTTCTCTGAACTTTTCGTGTCATCATTTTATTAATTTTTAATTTGTGGCTAAAAATACACCAGGGTCAAAAAAAAAGAGGAAAAACGTTTTCGGTGTAAATATACCTAGGGTGAAAGATATTTTATACCTGGATGATAAAAAACCAGGGGTCTTTTTTTGGCCCTAAAAAACGGTAAATCGTCTGGGTAAAGATAATAGACTGAGCCCAACTTACGAGAAAAGCCACTTTTTAGATTATCTAAATATCTTTTTCATTTTTGAATCGCCATATCTTATTGACGTCTTATGAAAAAAAATATGTGTTGTTATGGGGCCGTTCATAATTTTTTTCATTGCTATTTTTTCGATTAAAAATTTTTATTATTTTTTTCCAATGGAAAAAATTAACCAATGGAGCTTACATTGGTCTTTAAAATTTTTAAGGAAAAAAATCTTTCCATAGGAAAATTAATATTACAACATAAAAGAAAATTCCAATGGATTTATTACTGCCAATGGAATTTTTTACTCCTTAGATTGGGCTAAAAAATACATTGTAAAATTTTCCGAACGCTCCCTATATGTGTACCTAAGACTGGATTAATTTAAAATAAAGATAAAAAGCAAATCAATAAATCTTTGTGTTCGTAGCTTCATTTGCAGCAGCTTTTTTATTTTGTTGTTTTTACTGAAAAAAGATGCGGGCTGCTTTTTACACCACCGCAGCATCTTATATTACAAGCTGGTAGTATTTTGAAAAGAAAAACTAGACAAAACCCGACCATAAATACGTAACTTTCGTGTTTTTGTATCATTTAAGCAAAAAAATGTCACACGGAGTGAATGTCACTTTGACTTTATTTTAACACCTTATATATACACCTATATTATAAGGACCGTTTTATAGTTATATCAAATTAATTATATGTAATTATATCAGATTTTTTCTAACAACGCTTTAACAAAATGTCTAGAACAAAAATGTCCGTGACAAAATGTCTAAGACAGAATCTCAGGTACAATATAGCCAAGATAAAATGTCTGGGACAAATACCCGGGATAAAATGACCTAAACAAAAATATTTTAACTTAATTTACGAACAAAATGATTAGGAAATATACTCGCGGACAAAATATTAGATTATATTTGTAGGTAAACGTTTTTCATAACATAGATGCTTAAAGTTGTCAGTTGTGACTGCCCATTATTCTTTTTGACTGTAAAAGTTAGGACCATTTTTTATACTTCTATCATTTAGATTTTATTCGCTTCCATGAAATCACACTCCCGTGGTTAACCACAAACCCAGAAAGATCAGCTTTATAAATATGATACTGTAACCCGAGCCTTGTTCTTGTTTACTCTTATGCCTATGATCCCGATTCGTCTCTGCAACGGCTACTATTTGTCGAAACCTACACTCAGATTGATCAAACTTCCGTCTTTCGCATCACAAGCATCAGTAGATTTTTTTATCTATAAGCCATGGCCGAGCATTTTGTCTAATAGAAAATCCAGGATCCAAGCACATGACTTAGACCATCACCCACCCAGAAGTCACTTCAAAGCACAATGGGAAAACCACTACCTACCCAGAAGATTCAGTGTCGAGACACATGACAAGGACATTATCTTAACCAGAATGTACACCTTTAAAATCATGGCAAAGCACTATATAACCCAGAAACTTTTAACTCTAAAGCCATGACAGAGACCATCACCTACCAAAAAAAATCGCATGTGAGAGCCATGACAGAGACCAAAACCCGTTAAAATGGATTTAATACTAGGGATTTGACATAAACTAACACTCACTGTGGGTTATCTCAAGTCAGAGCCATTAACAGAACGAATACCTACCCAGTTATTTAACTACCAGAGTCATTGCCGATACCAATGTCTACGTGACAGAAATTTATATACAAAAAAAAAGTGTCAACATGCTTTTATTACCAGAAAAAATTCCAAGTAAAAATCCGGATGTGGTAAACAAAACTGAAAGCAAACAATCGCAAGACAAACAAGATTTCTAAAAACACTTCAACATGCACATAAAATAAAATACTTGTTGTAGGGTGAGGTTGCTAAGTATAGGTCCTAAAACGAAAAGCATTAAAAATCTTAAACATCCAACGATTCGTGTACAGTTTCAGTATTGCGGGGAACAACAAAAGGAGAAGAAAACTTAAGACTGTATTGGGTTAAGTAGAATTTAAATGCACGCATGCCTGCAATACCCTGATATACGAGAATTATAGAATACCTAACCGGGCAGAGGAGAGAAAACAGTACAAAAGCATAATTAGAGCATTAACAAGAAAAAACAAATTAGGGGCTTTTCAATACACGAAAGCCTTTTAAAACGACCAACGGAAGCAAAAATTATTAAGCGTATATAGATTTTACAAGCCATGGAGACAAACACAGCAGAGTGGCTATTTCAGTCTAAGTTCTACTCAAAAAACACGCTAATACCACTGTTGATAGACAGCCTTCTGCCTTAAAAAAATATTAACGGCACTGCATTAAAATATTATGATGTGATAATCTATAACCATAAACCTGGTAATATTCAATGGCAAATTTTATTGTAGCACTAGTTTTTTCACATTGTACTTTTAAAAACATACTAGCATGTGCAACAATTTACAGGAAAAAACAGACGGATTTAATGCTATAAATTCGCTACATCATAGAACAGGCTATAAGCGCAATCAATTTAGATAAATTAACGGTACAGGCTATATGAGGCATGAGATATGATAAAAAAACAAACGAACTATGAATTAGGAATAATTGTAAGTTTACCTAACTGTTTGTCTCAAAGCCATTTTGATCGACTAGTAATAGTTTGCTGGAGAATACAGTAACAAACGGCGGTCTGGATGAACATGCTTAGTACGGATACGCCAAGACAAATGCAAGAAGATGGGCTGTTCAAATTCAACATTATGCAACTTGGAAAAAAACATCGTACATTTAAAAAACTATTAAATGTCACGCATTAACAAAAAAATCTACATTACAAGAGATTGTTATACAAATAGCTAGTATAGGTGACCAAAAACTTCTCAAAAAAAGATAGATCCCACAAAAAAAAGGGAACAAAATATATAAAACCTGACAGTACAAATGCAGCAATGTTCGCAGACAAGATAAAAATATATGACACTGTGATAAAAACTTAGAAAATAAGTAGCAGAAAGGATATCGAAATTACAGCTTGTATCGCACCTCAGTCCTTCAAGGATTGTAAACTTTTTTCAAACGCTTTTACTCGCACTTTGACTTATAAGAGACACGTATGAGTAACAGACAGTTCCATAACGAAAGTAAAAAAAAACAGTCACGAGGGAAAAAAGACGACAACAAAATGGCTATCCAAAAGGTTGCATACGACATAGTAACGTGCATAACAAAGATAGGCGTGTAGAGCAAAAACACAGTAATAGACGCAGGATCAAATTTTCCAATACTATTTAAAGACACTAGTAAACGATTTAGTCCTAACTCTTATAGAAGGTAAAAAGCGCAACTCCATGTGTGCGAGTACAAAATTATTTTTCTACGCCGGAAAGTGTACGCAACTGAAGATTGATATTATAAAAAATGAAAACGAATTCGAGGCGATGGTGCTGGTGCTGGAAGAAGCCCAGAACCTGCAATAAGTACTTACTTTTAGGGCTGATAAAAGATTACAGTAAATATGGAAGACCACACGTTGTCGAATTCACAATGAGATTTTCAAAAACGAATGCCACTAGTATAAGAAAAATTATTCACATTTTAGTAAAACAATATACGAAGGCTATCAAACGTACTATATTGAACCTACAGATGAAAATTACAGTAGGCCTGGGTTAGACTACAGAACCCATCAAAGTATGCAAAAAAACTAAAATTTTGAGTGTCAGAAGCATGCGGATATGATGATTACACAAATAATGCAATATGATGCAACATGAAGTAATGCCACGCATGTACGACACAGACTACACTGCAAATCACCGTTTTTACGTATAAAAACAAACATGGAAAAAATTGACCGAAAAAAGACCTTAGCCAAAGTGCGAGTATATAGTGATGTACGGAAACAAGGTAAAAGCGTTATTACAGAGTAGTTACACTCGAAAGAGATTTTTACAAAATCTAGGCTTAGATATAAAGTAAACTGTTTAAAGAGCGTATTTATTTTTAACAGCGAGTAGATAGAAGATAAAAATCTTAACACAACACATATGATAACGCTACAGGCTGACACTTCGACCGAAAAAACCAAACATACAGATAAGGTCCAATACAAAAAAAAAAAAACTAAAAACACCTTATAAAGGAGCTGATAACAAGTAAGATTAATAGACACTAATAATCAAATTTTAGTTTTGTGAGTGGTTTGTATATTCAAAAAAAAAAAACAAAATTAAAAGTTTTGCCCGACCACACACAGAAAAAACAAAAAAAAAACATTTTGAAGAATCATGGCTGATGAGAATACTTGATGCCCTAGATTAGTATGTAAAACGAAGTTGATCTTAAAAATGCATGTAAAAACAGGCTAAAGGCAGAGACCATTAGCAGAAAACGACGCGCTAAAAAAGGCATTATAGATGAACAGAAGACTTTTTGTATGCAACTGTATGCCGTTTATGCTAAGTAGTGCACCTGCGACATTTAAACAGAATATAAGTACAATTTCTCTATACTTTACTAACAAATATAGGTTTATATACTTGGACGATTTATTATGTATGCAACATATTGTGAAGGTCATTTGGGGCACGTTAAGAAGGTATTGAGTAAACATTGGGATATATGCTACCTTTAAACTACAAGAAAACCGTTTTTAGAAAAGAACTGTATGTAATTTTGCGAATACATGATAGACGGTAACATAATCAAATAAGTAAATAAAAACACAACACAACACAACAACAATTAAACTATACCTCACAACAAATTATACAAATCCAGTGCAACAGTTTGTAGGGTACGCTTTTTATTTGTTAAAATGTTACAAGCAAAGCAGCTATAGAGCGACCGCTGACAAGTATGATAAGAGAAGAAATGGACTTTGGTAGTATCGGCAAAATGAAACAGTCTTATGACACAAAACAAGATGCATAAACCTTAAATGCATTATATGGATTCAGATTTTGAAAGATAAATTTGTTATTCTTATCGAAGCGGCCAAGTGTTGTCTGGAGCCTATTAACAATACCAAGACTCATGAAAAGGCAGTTGCATTTGCATTTTGAGTTATAGGTATATATAGGAAAAGCCGAGTTTGCACGCGTATAAGTAATGCACACTATTGTTTGTACTGTCTATTAAAGGACGTTAATTTTTTTCTGTAACATTGCGTTTTAAAACAGATACCGCGGCATATACAGTCTAAAAATCAAAACAGAGAATTCCGCGGCAGACATGCAATATGTGCCATAAAAATAGTAAAAATACAACTCAACGTAGTGAATAATAAGGATCGAAGGCAAATAGTCGCAACCGCACGCACTCGACATAAAAAGCAAATGATAGGTCACATGAGTAACGACATGCAAATAATGACAAATACATATAGTCCAAAAGAGATGCAGAACAAAAGAATTTTAAATGCAGTCATATACATTCTCTAATGCCTGCCGGTCTGTGCCGCATATTAGACGCAAGAAAGATGCTACGTATGTTTTGGTATTTGCCAAGATTTATACGAGGTAGGGTAAATGTAAGGAGTGTGGACTTTAAAATGAACATAAGAAATAAAACTGGTGATTCTCGTT
This sequence comes from Agrenia bidenticulata, assembly GCA_034694785.1. NCBI lineage: Eukaryota > Metazoa > Arthropoda > Collembola > Entomobryomorpha > Isotomidae > Agrenia > Agrenia bidenticulata. The sequence goes on along the minus strand of JAQFYM010004338.1, from coordinate 8,469 downwards.
CCTTGGCAGGACAGCATAGGAAACGAATTGAAATACTACAGTAAGACACGTACAACAACAAAATGGCAACAAATTCGTACTAGTATCAGTTGATGATTCTAACAAATTACAATTTCTGAAGGGTACCTGAACAAAAAAAGCGCACGAAAAAACTCTAGGTATATTAGAAAAACCTTCACGTACACACTTTTGCCCGATTATTCTGCTCAGCAACAATATTAAAGAATTTATAAACTCTGAGGTAAGGGATCTGTGTAAACTAATGTGGATCAACAAGAAGTACAGTGCTTCTTTCATGCTATCGTAAAATAGTAACATGGAAAAACCAAATGGAACAATGGTATAGCTTTTAGCGAAAAATGCATATCTGGTGAAATGTTATTTTGATTATTATATTGTAATCAAAGACTTTATTACAACATCCGATACTAAGACGTAACAGATTTGTTCGCAATGTGAACCAGTGGCTTTTTGGGTGGGTGGAGGAGGATGGGGCACGTGCTTTTCCACTGAAAAAATTTTGCACTTGAATCTAAGAGGGGTCTTTTTTTGTGCATAGTTTTCTTAATAAAAAATGGTAAAATAAAAAAACTTTAAGATAAAAAAATCAAATAGATTTTGCACTGCATAATTCGTGTTTTTAACTACTCTTTTTTAGAAAACTTTGACTAGCCCCTGTCTAGAAAAATTTCTTGCTTTCCACTGCTGTGAACTGATTTACAATTGAAAGCCGAACAGTCCATACTTTCTGGAAAACCAGGATCATCAAGACACAACAATAGAATAATATAGTGGCATAAAGAATAAATAGGAGACAAAGATGTGGGGAAAAAAGATCAAAACAGAGGAAAGACTATATGCGAGAAAAACACGAAAAATAGAAATGCAGTTAAAAACATGGTTTGATATACAATTACAGAAACAAATAGGATACACATTTTAGTTTATTACACTACTTATAGTGTAGTCGTCTCGAATATAAGTTAGCCACATGATAGTGATGCAAACAATACGAAAACTATATGGGCAAACAGTAAATACTTCAAAAAAAATATATAAGGAACGTGTAGATCCCAGTAACATGCGCGCATGACGTGACGTCAGAAACTTTTATCAAGTAAACAGAACAGGTCTATGGGGCTAAGAAACCATTGCAGGAGTCATTCTTAGCAAAATCTAAGACAAACGGAGCTAAAAATAATAAAACGTATGTACGAATTTCTAATGATGTATAGATATACGGCAAAAACATACAACAAAGAAATCGTATCTTACATAAGACATCAAGAAAAAAGAAGCAGAAAGAATCAACAGATAAGCATACATAAAACGAACTTACGACAAGGGCAATAAAACAACATCGTAAACCAAATTTATACATACAAGACAAAGCAAAAAAATGACAAACAATGTCCAAAATAAAACACATAAGACCGAAGCAAAAAGAAGGCGAATAAGGCCGGCCAGAAAGCTGCAACTTTTAGGAATTTTTGAAAAATTAAAATGCTAATAGTGAAGGTTTATATAATATAGCATATATAAAATTCTTTTTTGCTCTTTGATATTGTTTTGCGTTTGTCCTATGTCTTTAAGGACTTTTTTGAGATTTTTTCTTACTTGCCAACCCCATATAAAATTTAAGCAGACACATTTTATACATTTTACTGTATTTTAAAACGAACCTGTGGGCTCATTGTGTCTTTAGAATGCTTAATGACATGTTTTTTGCAAAAATCCCTGCAAATCCCTAAATCCCTAAAAATCACTTCCCTTATTTTGCAGCACCCTGGGGCCGGCAAAGCTGGGAGTGTAATAAGTAAATAAAAGTAAGTGCGTTGTTATGCTGACCTGTAAGTTTACATCATTTTACATTAGGCTTTGATATAACACGATATTCTACCCCTATGAAAATAAAATCTCGAGGTTGGACATGACCTCAAAAATAGCAGCTACCGCAATATGGTCTCAATCTTTGCCAGTGCTCTGCAACTTGCCTCTTTATTTCCGGATCAGCACTGCTTCGGTCACAATAAGTTTTTTTTAGCATGTTTGCGACAAAATGATCAAGAAAGATTGTCCCGATAATTTGGGGCGACAATAAGTTATAAATAACGTGACAACAAAACATGCAGCATAAAATTATCGTGGATACAATTTATATGTCTAAAATATTTTTAAAGTATCTTTTCTTTAAAGTAGCCGTAGAAAACTTGACGGGACATACTTTTTAACAAAAAATAGACAAGAGGTCTTTCAAAAAAAAAATTCAATAGTAATACTGAAATGATGCACGGGATAAGATTCTTATGGATGTATGAACGATAAAAAATGGTTGGGATAATATGTCCATGTTCGTTTTCCTTTATTTTTAGTACCTAAACAAACCCAAAATTTATGCGGTTATTTTGCACCGGACATCTTTTTTAAATACATAGTTTTGCTATAAATGTCTCACAGGAAAAACTCTGCGCAAAAAAAACACTTTTCCTGTTTTGCATTGATCAAAAAGGCCATACCCTGTGGTTTTTTAGAATTATGAAACGAATACTTTATCCGAATGTTTGTAACGGAAATTATTTAATGGATATATTTGTTCCAAAAAGTCGTCATTGATAAAATTTGTCCTGGCGATTGTATTTCAACTTATTTGTTTGAGTCATTCTTTCTCCAGATATTTTTTTCCGGAAATTTTGAGCCGGTCATTTAGTTCCAGTTATTTTGTTCCGATCATTATGTCCCGATTATTTAATCCGGTTACGATTTTAACGATTGCAAAAATTATTACAAAATTCTTCCATATATTTTTTTGCAAGTATCGGAAAGCTTGAGATAGGTTGTTAATATGTAAAAAAACTTAAAATTATGTTATATTCTGTAAAAAACGCACCCAAATATACTATAAAAACTCGTTTTAGATATTTGTATAAATCGTTGTATAAGTACAACATTCTTCATAGACCTTTTGAACAGCCATCAAAAATATAGATACAGTTTTTAAAAAAGTTTAATTACCTTGGTTGGCGTTTTCTATCCGTTTTGGCCATTCTATGTAATTACCAAAAAACAAGCAACACCAGGACCAAAAATAGTTTGCTTAAAATCTGATTAACGCCTGTCAATGCGGATAAACGCAAAAATATAATTTGAGTTTTTTGTAGTATCTTATGATATTGCTCTCATTACTCTCTCGTTTTTGTTTTTTTTTACAAAATCGGCAACCAAGACCTGATCTACTATGATATCTTTGTTCAACACCTCACTTGCGTTATCCCATGCATCGCGACAGATAAAAAATTCATGCAACAAATGCAAATAAGGCCAATTTTTAGATTTTCAATGCTTTTTTTGTTTGATATTGCGTAAATCAGTTCTAATTTTATTGCAAACACCTTTTTTTTGAAGAAAGATCGTTGTAATTGCAGCAAGAACCAAAAGAAGTAAACATAGGCAAATTTAAACTATAACCATGGAACGAACACGAAAACAATATAAAAGCAATAATAAATCGGAATTTAGTTATTTCAATATAAAATGAAATTGAAAAGGCAAAAAATTAAATCCTGTGTATAAATGGGAAACAACCAACTCAAAATAAAAAAATATCTAAGAAAAAAAAATCTGCCAAAAACATATAAATTATAAACACACACTACTAATTTTTTAAAAAAAGCGTACATAATGAAAATGACAAGCATATACAATATAAACAAAGGTTGTTTATATATCAACTAGGTTGTACGCAAACAAAATGTTTATACGTGTTGTAAGAGATTTAAAAATTCAATCAACAGAAACCTAAAGAAAAAAATACCTAATTTACGAAAACATACTTTTGATAGTGTTTAAGTTATATTTCACCTATTATTAAGTAGTATTTTCATTGTAATAACATCCCTAATAAAATAATTATTAGACCAAAATATATGCGAAATGGTAGGAACAACAAAAACATACAAAAATCCTAAACATTTCTCTTGGTACATAGAGTTTGCGGCACTTTCATGCTTTTTTTTATCAATTTGATACCCCGTTTAGTACGAAAAAATATAACTAAAATTATAAATTAAAAAATATCAAAAAATATCAAAATTATATAAATTGAAAAAAATAGTACTAAAAATGAATTTTTGTATATTAGAATAAATTAACTAAAAAAAACTGACCATACGGCACTGCTGTTATGCGATATCATTATATTGTTTAAATTCACAAACCAAAGAAATACTTAAAAACTTCAAATATTATGCAAAACAAAAAAAGCAATTTTAACTGTAAATAAAAACGCGATAAGTCTACAAGTTATTTTCCTAAAAAATTTATAAAATGAATTGATGGTAAAAATAAAAAAAAACTTAAAATAATAAGTCATTTTAAAAAAAAGAAAAAAATTGGAAAAATTAGACATAAAAATACCATTATAATTATAAAATAGAAATTCGCACTATAATAACATGTCAGGTAATATTTTTGCAACTGTATAAATTACTTCTTCTATTTTATGCACTGCTTAATCAATATGAAAAAATTAAGTAGAATCTTTACATTAAAACCATGAAAACCCGAATAGCGGAAAAAACTAGAATATAGAAAATTTGAATGTAATAAATTATAGCTGTGATCGTTTTTACATTTGTTTTTTTTGCTTTTTTCGTTAATTTTTTTGTTGCTGATAAAATTATAAGGTATCTATAATAAAAAATTTGGTATTTTTCGTCTTATTGCATTACAAAAATTGACATAAATTCTGTATTGTCCGTGTCGTTTTAATCTTTGGTAATGTTTTTTTCTGTGATTTTTACAGCATATCTTTGTATTAAAAAATCAAAAAAAGTAGTAAAACTAGGCTTTTGTAAAAAAACAGTGAAAGCCACATAAAAAATTTAAACATGCATAGAAATCTATGGATCGATAGATATAATTTACGAATACAAAAAGCAACATAAAATGTTGTAGTTTTATGTTACTGCGGTAAAATAAAAAATTACAAGTATTTTATTAAACAATAAGTTTCCCTGTGTTAACACTTTTTTTTGCGCGTATACATAATTTTTAAAGTAAAAATAAATTGACAATTATGCACATTATCATCCTACTTAATAAAAAGGGTTAAATATGCAAAACACGCTTATTTGACAATATATAAATAATATTAATATGTAGGCTGGTACACACGAAAGAACTAAAAATAGTAAAACTAATAAAAAAAAATGTATGTATTTAATTCTTCGTAAAGTATAAATTCAAAGGACTTTAGCAAAAACCACAACAAACCTAATCTTTTATTTTATTTTTTTAACGTCAGGCGAACATGGACTTCCTGCGTGCAACAACATTTTCTTCAAATTAGCTTTTTTTAGCAAAACAAACCCCTAAAAGTAAACAGCGAATTTCAAATATTTAAAAAGCAGAAAATGCGAGTGTGATACAGTGAAAGACCCCGAAAAATTATTCAGTTCTGAATAATTTTACGCAACACATTTTTTCAAATATAATAAAACAGATAAAATGTTTTTTTTATCGTATATAGTTCATTTACGAATTACTTTTTAATGTGTAAAAAGGCGGAAATACACGATTCGTGCATTTTGGTAATCTTTTTATAAAAAAAATGTGATAAGCATGGGTATAAGTTGTCATATAAGCAGGTAAAGATATAGAAGATATTAATAAAAAACAACTATATTGAATTAAATGTTAAATTTATAAAAAATGCATAACTTTTTATATAGCCATATAAACGTGTTTTGCGCATGTATATTGAAACGTTGCGTTTTTGTACAAAAAGGATCCGCAGGCCTTTATGCTAGGGTGGATCCTGACACGGTAAAATTAAAAAACATGGGGTTTCATTGTACGGGTCGTGTCTGGTCTAATTCGGCCTGATCGAAAATTTTATAGGCGATTTTTCGAACTTTAAAATGCAAATGTCTTTTTTAAAAATTGACCTAAAATTATTTTTTACGAATGGTCATTAAAAGAAATATGCTTTTTTGCGTAGAACAAACACAAAAAGTGTATCACAAGTACCAAACTGCTTTTTGCATTGTAAAAAAGATTTTAAGGGTGTTGCCATATTAAACAAAGCTTTTATGCAAAAACTTTTTTTCGCATTCCTTAAAAAAACATTATAAAGAATATAGTACATACAAAAAATATCTTTGTTGCGTGGATATTTTCGTTTGCTGGTGGCACTAATTTGTGCGTATTTTTGTAATTTTTTTCGTATCAAATAACGATTTTCACTATGTTCGTTACAATTTTGGACAACTAAATACAGTTTAACTGTATGATTACATTTGTTGATGACAATATAAAATACATTTTTATACTATGAGCTAGAACAACACACACCCGCTTTTATGTATTTTGTAGAACTTATATTTACTTTTTTCTGCAAAATGAACGTTTTAAAATGTATTTGTGCGTGTATAGGGCATATATCTGCATAAGCATATGGTTTGTATTAAAAGCTGTTAAAATTTTTGAATATATTTTTTTGTTTTTTTGTGTTTACCTGGATATACGGATAATACTTTAACAGTATTGGTAGTACTTGCTTGTATCTTTTTGCAATTTTTTGGTTACGAAAAACATTGCACTTTAACAAATTACTTATATTTAATTACCGTTTAAAACGTTAAATCATGTAAGTAAATGTAATAATCAATCGTATTTTATATATAAAAGTTGAAAACGTATCTCATATATCTATGTAGTACTACAAGATTATCTTCGATACTTTGAGAGTATGTTTGTGATGTACAAATCACGCGTAATGTACAAAAAAATACTGTTTACAGTGTAAAATAAACGTAAAGATATTTTTATCTACGGCCATTAAAATATCATTTTTTTCAAAGGTCGATAAAAGGAGTTTACCTGTCGAATATATTTTTAAAACGTTTTTTTTTGCCTGCCACTTTATAAAGTTATTAAATTTTTTTGTCGGCTGACAATTAGCAATTGCGTGAGAACTGCGTGTAAGCACCCTTAATCATACAAATAATGTGGGTTTTTTGCAATACTCATTGCAATCATTTTTTTAAACAAAAAAATAAGGTTTTGTTGACTGATTTTATACACAATTTGTGTGCAAACACAAAAATTTGGATGTAAACCGTTACTGAATACGTTGTAAATATGGCGACTATTTTATGGACGCAATATGTCGTTGCGTTTTTAGAGCTAAACTAACACAGATATAATAAAGTATTTTTCGCATAGAAAAAATTACTGAAATGGTTGTAATATGTAAATAGAAGTCCTTCAGAATACTGCATCAGATGTAATAAAAATTAGTTATACTGTTAAATTTTAATGTGATTCTTTTGGATGTTGTTGTTGTATACCCAATGATTACAATATGTATGTTGTATAAATATTTAAGTTGAGGCTAGGAAGAATCGCAAAATCTACAACAGTTATCATTTGTTTAACTTATTTTTTATATATTGTATTGGGATCCAACAATAAATACTACGTAGTCTGCAAAACATAAGCCTTTTGTACACTTTAATGCTACCATAAATAACAAAATATAGTTAAACTTTTTCTCGAGCCTATTTAAGTATCAATCTTGTATACGCTGCCAAAAATGTCTACAAAATTATAGTTTGCATTAATACCAAATATATATGTTTTTTGGAATTTACGATAAAAAGACACAAATTAAAAAGGTTTCCAAAAAAAACAATATGTATCTGAAATTTGTGCTTAGGTTGTGTGTAGAAAAATGAATCCGGGGTTTACAAGGTTTTGTTATATGTAAACCAAAAATAAAAAATATAGTCGAAAATATGCAGAAAGCACAGGTTACACGGTAACTGCATTTTTTTATAGAAAAAAATCATTTAAATGCACAAAACCTTTCTTTTTGCTTTTCTTGCTACTTCATATTGTAAAAATAAACTTAAAGCTTACTTGTGTAATATAAAAGTGTAAATATGATTTACATTTTCTACTTGCAAGGAATAGAAAAATACATCTTTTAACATAATAATTACAGATAAAGACTGATTACCATTTTTAAATGCAATCATCAATATTAGCGACGCCATTTTTATTGTGAAGGTTGTCTCGAAAAATCACCAATAGATCATATTATATGCATTTATAAAATATTATTATAAAAACAAAACAGAAATACAATAGTTTTTCCATATTGGTCTAGTATAGATGAAAAAAGCATTGACGTGATGCAACAAATTTAGTTTTCCGGTTTAGAAAAATAAAAACTTATGCATTTTTAAAAGTATTTAATAATTATAGAACTCGAAAATTTATAAATTAATTAGGTAAAAATTTTAAGCACCTTAATTATACACGGATAAAAAAACTTCTTGAAAGAAACTCGTTTGTGGCTGGAATTTGAAATAGTTTTTCACAAATGACAATAATCAGGCCTCTGAAATTTGGGATTTTTAACAAAAAATCCCAAAATCACCAAAAAAATCCCATTTTATAAAATAT
>JAQFYM010004337.1:0-15833 GCA_034694785.1 Agrenia bidenticulata | reverse complement strand
TGATACAAATAGGAATGCAACCAAATATAATAGTATGAAAAACACTAAATAACAAATTATATATATATAATTATAAAAATACTATATTTGTGTATAATTTTTATACAAAAACGTAGATGATGTTAATAATATATACTATATACTAATAATCAAATTTTCTGTTTGTACATAGTATATAATACCATATCAATATTTTTCATTAAATATGAATTAAAATATTTTATTTGCGTTCATGTTTTGGTGAATTGGCAATTTTTTTTTAAATTTCCTAATTTCTGTCAAAAATTATAAAAAAGCCTGATTATACTGATAAAAAAAGCTCTGGTATGAAAAAATAACAATTTACATTAAGAAATTGTCTTTTTAGTTCGTATATACTAAGAACATTATTCCACATCCCTTTTATTTGCAAAAACAAATCAAATATTTAATCTAAAATATTTGTGCAAAATATATTGTTTTAAAAAGTTCTTATAGTTATTTTATTATATCTATAGTTTTGCATTTTAGTTTTTCTATGCGATTATCGTTTTTTTTTTGATTTATGGCTCTATATAATTTTTTTTACAATATTTTGCAATAATTGTGGAAATGAAAAAAAAGCGTCACGAATATATTGCAATACAATAATGGGTAGCCCTGCTCGGCATACTATGCTTGCACAAACTGAAAATTGTATCACGGTCAAGAAGACAATGACATGTAAAATTTACATACTAGCGTTTTCTTTGCAGCATATGCAATACTTAATAGTGTCTTAGCATATATAAATTGGGAAAATAATTAATAACATATTTTCCAAAGCAATATTGTATTGAAAAGTCATTATCTTTTACAGTTTTTATTGCCTAAATATACAAAAAAAATGTTATTTCACACTAAAAATAGTGCCATTAAAGCGCAATTCTTCTGTTAAAAACACTTGTTTTTTACATTTTATAAGTTTTCTGTAGACCAGACTCCTTTTGTCGTTATAAAAAATTTTTAATCTGATTTAATCGACAAACCAAGCTTTTTTTGTATCTCATACAGAACAAATAATAAAAAACTTTTACAAATAAAATTTTGAAGAGATTATAATTGTGTTTATTTACGTATTTCAACTTTGACACAGCGTTAAAATTTTAAGTAAATTTTTATACTAGAGTGACCGATCAGTATTTGGTTTCCAGATAGTGTTCGTATGTTTAAAAAAACGATGCAGGTAAAAGTTTGCGGTTACATAAAGAAATATTTTTATCTATACTTTTTTACGTAAATATAGCTTTTTTTTCAATATGGATATCTTACAAATGTTCTATTTAACACGATAGCTATTTTAAATAGATAATAGAATTTTTTATAAGATTTCAGGCCTTTGAGTAGTATCCGACTGGTTATTTATTGCTTTTGTAGCAAGAATAAACCTATGTCATTACGCTAAATCTTATAGAGATATTTTATATGTATAGTTGAATTTTTTTTATGTCCAGATATATAATACAATATTCTTCTAATTGCACTGTAAACGACGCGCCATAGATATACAAACCGTATATATATTTATAGCGCAATCAATATAAATTGATAATTTATTTATGTTACAAAGTTGTTTTCGCGAAGACTTATAAAAGCTTTACATGTTGTGTACAAAAAGGTTTTTTTCATGTTATGTATTTTTTTAAGCCCAAAAGACGATAAAGTAATAGTTTAAGCAATTAACATTTCACAATGTATATATAGATGATTTATAGAATGCTTATAATAAAAAAAGTAAAAATAGAAAATGCACACCAATGGAAGTTTTTTTAAGTCGGCCCCCTAGGAAAAAGAAATCTGCTTTGGGGAGTTGTTTTCTTTGAAAAAAATACATGGGAACACGGATTTTTCTTACATGGAGATTTATTTCTGCAGATTCTATTATGAGATTGTGAAATGATATTCTGTATAAAAAGAAAATAATCCAAAGAATATGTATAGTAGGTATTATAATCGGATATTTTTTAGATCATTTTCATTTTTAAAATTATTTTAAAGAAAAATGTACTAGGATCACGATTATTTTTGAAAATTATTTTTGTTTATATATTAATTATTGATCCCTAAATGAAATAAAAAAATATATAAGCTATTTGTAAAAAACTACATGCTAAAGTTAGATGTAGTATTTGCCAAAAGAAAAATGCTTGTATTTACTGGTTAGACTACTGTTCTAATTCATCTTTGCAAAAATCACAATATAAATTTTAGAAAATTGAAAATTTCTTACAACGCCATATTGCTTTCTACAATATACGTTTTTTTTTTAAAAAACCATTGCGTAAAGACGCGATTCGCGGCTTAGTTGGACTCTCAAATATTTCTTTCAAAGCACTCGTTACATCAATCGAGATGAACTTTTTATTTTTTAAAAAAAGACAAGCAGAAGATACCTGATATCGTAAATCGTAAAAGCCATTGTGAAAAACTTGCGCCAAATAGATTACGCAGCATGCAGCTATAAATAGTATACAAAATTGTTTAATGCACATTGAATTGTTTTTTCGATTAGTGGGTAATTGCTAAAATAAATATTTTATTTTTCTCCAATTATTCTAAATGCACCTTTTCTAAAATTTTGCATAAAATCAAAGTGTAGAAATTCCGAAACAGCATTTAAATTACAGACATTTTGCAAAGTGTTCTTTCGGGACATAATTTAGATAAAAAAAATCTTGTTTTTTTAGCATGGATACATTCAGGCAAATGCTAAAAATTGCTACAAAGAAACATTTTCTATGTGCTTATGTGTATTGAATATACACTGCAATAGTTCAAAAATATTTTCTTGTGGGAATATATATGTGATAATATATACGTATTGACAGTGTACTTATAAATGCGAACGGTGAGACAACTACACAAATCCACAAATTGTTTTTTTTTTCTGAATAGACAAAGCACACACTGATAAGAAATAAGAAAAGCAATTAGAAGATTTAAGAAATTAACAGTGAGGACTGATATTTTTATAAAAGAATTCATTGAAAATAGATTTAACATCTTGATCTTGCAGTGGATTCCTGCATTATATGGTATTATCCTTTAATCAAATTTAATCGATTTTTTATCATTTATTGATATAAAGAATGTTCGTTTGTCGCTGGAGGAAATACTAAAAATTTTAAACTTTAATCTGCAGGTTTTGTATAGTTATGTTTAGTTTTTATTTTTTTAAAACGAGTATTTCAAGTTATTAAGTAGGAATTTTATTATACAAAGCTCGGTCTCTATTACATTATTTTATGAAAATATTTCTAAAAAGCAGTCTAGATATAAGAAATGAATTTTTGTGATTATTTATACACAATATCATGCGATATATCCCCTCTGTCCAAGAAAAAGTGTCCGATTTCAGCCCCAAAATAATAGGTATATCGGACACTTTTTCTAGGTCAGCAAAATACAGTAATAATTGATTATGCCTATTTCTAAAAACATGCTTTTTTTGTTATTAATACATGCAAACTACCCCGGAGACCTATAAATTTGTGTTTACATATGTAATAAGGTTTTATATACAATGGCAAATATATGTCTATACATTAAAAAGTTTTTAAACACAAAGATATGACATGAAATTGCTAAAGTACAAATGGATTTTAAAGTAAATTAACCACAAAAAATGATTTGGCTAGAAAACACGCAAAAACATATACAAAGCATTGCTGGATACAGGTATTTACTCTATACGAATGCAAAGAATTTTATATTCTTATCTTATAAAGATTAACAATTTTCTTAAACTTAGCTATTTCCACAAAAAATGGATGTGATAACTTTTTTTTTAGCTAAGAATATACGAAAATCCTCAGAAGATTATCAAGTGCAACATTCAGCAATTTTCAAGTGCTTTAATATTTTTTTCGTGATTTTTAAAATGATATAACATACTATTTAGGGGTTAAAAAAAACATTAATAAATATTGTAACGTTAAGTTAAATGAACATAAGTAAGGTACAAAATGTGCCTCTTAGTTTTGGTTCATTTATCATGGGAGAAAAAACAAAAATTAGAAAAGTAAAAATTTATAATAAAATATTTTAGTTTTTTTGCATGTTTTGATCAATCATGGCTTTTGAAAAGCATTTTATTTATTTATGGTAAAATTATTAGTTAATTTTTACCTTAGTCAAGATTGTTATACAAAACCAGCATAAAAGTCGTATATAAAAATTTGAGGGTTAAAAATAAGATGTTAAATATACTGAACCTTTTTGTTTTATATACCATTATAGCTAACCTATCATCTTATGAAAAATATTTTCTATATAATTAAACATTTTTTTCATACAGTTGCAAGTTTGTTTGCAGAAACATATACGACTACTAAAACCTTTAGTCTATTATATTAAAAATAATATACAGACCCTGTTCCTTGTTTTTTGCTTTTATAAATTTTTTTTGCATCTTTTTTGTTTTTTTTGTAAAAAATCTAACATTATTTGAAGTCGAACGGGATGATTATGTCCAGTATGCATGTGAGAATGATTTATTTTGTTTTTTTAGTTGAATTAAATTGAATTGAATTTTTAAAGGTTTATGTTTCAAAAAAAAACTCTAGCTAACTTTCAACATTGTAGAAATGCCGATTTTTTTTATAATTAACTGCTTTTTTTATGTAGAATATAGACTTTAGCAGATAAAAAGATATTAAATATCATTGAAGTTTCTTAATAAATTTAATAATAAAAATGTTAACTATTAATCCATTTCTACAAAAATGACCCTTTTCTATAAAATACATTTTTTACTTTTTTGGTGAAAAATTTCATGTATTTGGATGGATATGATTTAGGCATAAATCATGGATCAAAATTTAGATCGAAAAAAAGATTCCTATACCAGAGGCGTAGCTAGATGATCACAAGAGAAACATAAGCCTTCAACTTCTAATAAATTATTGTGTCTGATTTTAAGAAGGGTCTGTTTTGGCGCATTCAATTTTATAAATAAAATTTATATTTATAAAAATACTTAACGTATTTTTATACAAAAATGCACAATAAACATACTTTTAAATATAAATTATGTTTTACGGCGTTTTTGTTTTTACCAAAAAACACAGATTACCTCTTTCTTCCAAATTTTTTACGCCACTATATTATGCGAGCTAGAACTCATATGAATTTTTGTCAGATTCGTATTCAACATTACAATTGCTCATTTCAAGATAGTAAAAACAAAGTTTTTTTTTCGACAGAGTATAGTGATCGGATAGATAGTTTTGTGTTTCAAAGGTTGAACTAAATATATCATTTTTTAAATTTTTTACAAAATACACAAGAAAATACATTTACTGGCTATAAGGTATGTTAAAAATCTTAAAATTTCTGCATAATTATATGCATAGAAAACAACATCATAAAAGTTTATAATAAATTACAAACATAAAAATATACTATATTATTTTTTTGCTATTTAAAATATTGAAAACGATTATTTAATTTATAGATTTACATAATATAAGAATAAAACATATCTTAATTATTACCAGTAAAAAGAAGCTTAAACTTTTTTTAAAATGTTTTTATAAAAAAAAGCATTTAGTTGTTTTACTAACGTCGAAAGAAACAAAAAAAGCGCCGATATCGTCTAATGTGTCACTAGGTCGATCTTGATATAATTAAAAATACAATTAAGGCATAATATTATGGAAATGACTGCCTGAGTACTCAAATGCATTTCTAATGCCGTATAAAAATTTTTCTTTGTTTTTTTATCAGCAGTAAATATGATAAAATAAATATTGTGGCTTTATCAGTATTTTTTATAAACCAAATTTATACTAAAAAAAATTTTTTTTCAAACTTAATGTTCATAATTGGTTAGATTTTTGTATTTGGATTTTGGATTTTTATTGTTTTTTGTTTACTTGCCATAAATAAAGCTCTGGACAAATGCAAACATATTTTATGAATAAGTTCGCAATAAGGATCTAAAAAAAGCATAAAAAAGTTAATTGTAGTTGTTTTTTTTTAGTGACTTATTTCTAATATAATTGTTTTTTTACCATTTGTAAAATAAGCAATTTTAATTTCTTATAGAGTAATGCACGTACAAAAGATAGGTTTTCAAACTACGTACCCTTCGAAACCATGTAGTTTACACAGTAAGAAATGTCATTTTTTTCAAAATTTGGCTCTAATTTACTATTAAAATTTATATTATAAAATAATTTTTATAAGAAAAATATGAAAATGGTAATCTAACGGGATATGAATTGCCGGTTTACAAATCATGTCCCTAGTCAGGTATTCCAGGTTTTTGTAATTATACAAAAAAAGTTAATTCGTAGTGTATACTTAAAAATAAAAATAAAATAAAAGATGAAATACTTTTTGTTTGGATTGCAAACTAATTAAATGCTAGATATATATTTTAAAAACGTTTAATGTTTGGTTTATTTGTACTTTAAATCAATGGTAACAAATTTAAAAATCTTTAATCTATTATCACCTATAAATATAGTATTATCAGCGCAGTTCACTACGTGCAAAGATCATTTTTTTAGAGATAAGTATTTATAAGGGCGAAAAAATGTAGTTTAATAGCCACAATGTCAACAAATAAATACAAAAAAACGTAAAATATGCCCTTGTCTTTGTTTTGCACACAAGAATCTTTTTAAATAAACCCTTTAAATACAAAAGTTACACACTTTATGTAAATATACGATACAAGTATACCTTACTAGAGATTAAAGTAAAAGATAGTAGTACTGTTTTTGAGCTGTACTTTATAAATTTCTCAAAACCCTACTAAACCATATTTACTCATATATTTACGTGTTTCGTTAAAAAATCTAATATTTATTGTATTATACTGTTATATTCCGTGACGAATTATATTTTTTTTCCCGGAGAGTCAAAAAATGCATTCTTGGGTATTTTTAGTAATGTTGACGATTGTAAAAATGCAACTTCGATATTAGTAAAGAAATCCGACTCCTTTATCATCCAGTAAGGCACAACTCTATAAGTCCTTTATTTCAGTTTACAGATGAAAACTTTTATAAAATGACAGCCGGATATTTTAGTAGCAAAAATACCGAGGAATCGAAAGCAATTTCTGTTTTGTCATGAAGTTTTAGATAAATTGTAATATAAATGATATGTTTTTTATAACCACACAAAAAAACATATCAAGACCTTTTTTTCTAGTGTGCACACATTAAACCTACTTAGTATGCATTAATTGAAAACGCACGTTTTACAAAGTAAAGCTTGTTATTTAATGCATGCATCTTATTTTCAGTATTTTATATATAACATATTCTGAATTTCGCTTTATACGAATAGTTATTGTAGACTGTGTGTTTTAATTATGACAACAAAGTTTCTAGTGTAAATTTCGTGTTTTTTTTTGTAAAATAAAATGCTATTTTATTGTATTTTTTGAGGGTAAAATATGCTTATTTAATAGCGTGTAGCTTTTACAGGTATTGCTAACAACTTGTTTATGTTGAGCGCCATAATTTATGTACATGTAGTCGTAGTATATTACTTTATACTTTTTTGCATTTATAAGACGACATCTTACATCGTTGGTCAATGTACTTTGATACTTTATAACCTAAATTTTTAAAAATGCATTCTGAGGAATTATATACAGAACATGTTCTAAAAATTCATTCATTATACTATTATGTGACAAATTACTTGATTTATTAATGGAAAATGCGGGGTAGGCATGTATACAAGGAACGGGACCCATATAACTAATAATTTAGCGCAGTAGAGACCATAAAAAAAGAGATAATTATATTATTTTTAAATCTAATATTGGATGGATAGATTAAGTAAAAACGGGGTTTTAAGTGTATAAACCTGTTTTACATACATGTTTTGTATAAAATTTTATCTATAAGATATGATACTCAAGTTTTTACGTAACTAAATATATTATCAAAAAAACATTAAACAAGTAAAATAGCTTATAATAAAACATTAAGAGTTTTAAACATTAATTATGCATAGTAATTTGTGTAAACATTTGTTTTATTATTAAATCGCCAATAAAAATGATAAATTCAGGGAAGGACTGCGATTACTTTGCATTTTGCACGATGTATTCTTACCGGGATCTTGACTCTCTACATATCGCCACTCTCTAGGTTTCTTTTATGTAATACTAGTAAAATTTTGTAGTGATTTGCCATTTTAAAAAAAATTGTACATTTTTATATGCCTGCAGCCACAACCAGAATACAATAATTTCTGATGCTAGTAACACATATTGTAATTTTATTAAGAATTGTAGGTTTTGTCATTTAACTTTATCTGAATGATTACGCTCATTCTATAATTCAAGCGCATTCTCTGGATTATTACGCTGTAATCAAAGTATTACTTTAGATTGATAAATTTTACAGCAAAAAAACAGAAACTATATTTTTTTAGAGCACTGTATTTTTGCATTGGCTAACATATGTAGCCTAAAGCCTTTTTTACCTGTTTATTTGGTATAAATAAAGTCAAATATGTAACAACCAGCATAACATGCTGCATTTAAATGCCGACATAAACACTCAGAGCACATTGCAATATAAATTAAAAAGCCAATTTGCGAAAAAAGCTTAAAAAATGCTAGTCTCATTTTTTTTGTGCAATATATGAACATAGAAAAACTGTTTATATACTCAAAAGCAATCATAGTGTAAAGTACAATATGCAAAAAAAAAAAAGACATAAAGAAATTTACGTTTTGGTAAGAGACAATCATATTAGCACCAAAAGACATTTTTAAAAATATACAAAAACTTGTATTTCATAAAAATAAACTGCATATAAAAAATGTATGTAACTTTGTGCCCAGCTGAGTATATTATATAAATTAAGCCCTTAACTTTTTTAAAAAATTTTTGGATGTGTACAGGTGATGCATTAATTCATAACAAAACCTTATTTTATATAATCGAGCTAATAAAAACACGGCATCGCTATAAGTGTCAAAAAAATTGTTGTGATTGTAATAACTACAGATGTATTAACAACAATAAAACTTAGGTTATGTTTAATAAAAAAAATTCATTTATTTACGCAATCCAATATGTCTAAATTCTATAAATTTATCATTAATAAAAAAAGAAAAAATATATACGATTATTCACTAGTTTTAGTTATGACTCGGGTTTTTACAAAACTTATACATCTACATTATTAAAATTATATTACTCTTTCAGAATATTAGGATAAAATTTAAATGTCATCTGTTTAAAAAATAGATTTTTGTTCTTCCAAAATTCTTGTTTAGTGCATGTTTTTTATAATTGTAAGATATTTTTTTAAATAAATAGTATAAAAAAGAAATAGTGAAAAACTGTTAACATTGTAAAATTCTTCTTATTTATTTATTTGTTGATATATTCACGGTTTAAAATTCCTCGATACATGTTAGCAGTTTTTTTATTGTACATATACCGGCATTTTACTTCTATATATATTTAAAGTACATAGATGTACACTGATATTTTGAAATGTGTTCTTAGGTAACCTATTATCATTTTTTTATACTTATCACAGCTGTATTATAAATATGTTACATATAATGACTTGCTAATATTTAAAACCTTTCTTTATGATTATTTAGTAGGTTTCGTTTTTACGCTACTTTAAGAGGGTTTAAATACATATTATATAGGTCAACAGTATATAACGTCTTTATGATTTCTTTATTTTATTTTATTTTACAGATATATTTCATTTCTTTTACAAAAAATAAGTTATTGTATAAAATGGACATAACTCAATGCATATAGACTTTGCGACAATAATACGAATCTGCATTTTTTCTAAGATATGTATTAAAGTTTTTTTTTGAAATCCCGAGATACAACACAAAAATAAAATTATTTACGTAAACTTTACGATTGAAAATATAAATGTGCGTGTTCATATATATTTTCGAGATAATCTTTATATTTTTTTTT
The DNA here is from genome assembly GCA_034694785.1 of Agrenia bidenticulata. Lineage (NCBI taxonomy): Eukaryota > Metazoa > Arthropoda > Collembola > Entomobryomorpha > Isotomidae > Agrenia > Agrenia bidenticulata. Next base: position 5,883 of record JAQFYM010004337.1, on the reverse strand, counting down.
AACACGCAAAATAGAATTCTAGCAAAATACATTTAGTTTATAGCATTGTGTGTACATTTTTAAATACAAATTTGTTCCGCAACGCCGTTACAAAAAAAAACTAAAAACAAGTAAAAATATAAACTTTACATATTATTACGATATTTTTAGCCCAACAACGCAAAGATGGTTAGTAAGTATACTTTTAAAAACGCTGTTACGAAAAATAAATAATTCATAGCCATTAAATCAAGTTAATTGTAGACGCACCTAGGGTTATCAGTTTTGAGAACTTGAGGCTCGAAAACGCAAGACTCAAGACTCAGGGGGATTTTACACCTAAAAATTAAGTGAGATCCCTGTGATAGTTTTCGAATCTTGCATGTTTATAAATTGAATAAAATAGAATATAAACATATTATAATTTTGTTCGTTATCATTGCAAATATATATCAGTTTACGTCTACATGTTTTTTTTGTACTTTTAATCTGATTTAGCCTTTTTTTTTAACATCGTAAAATTTATCGACGTGTATTTTTGATTGTGAAACCGGGCTTAATAGCATAAAAGAAATTTTGAAAAAAGTTATTATGTAACTTCTCAAAATCTAATACGAAAAAAAAACAATTAAAATTCTTTGCCTTTAAAAGCATAAATGAAACATAAAAATGCCTTGGAAAAGGCTTGGCTAGTATAAGGGAAGGTTCGTTTAGTGCGATGCCCATAAAAAGAATCTGTAATGTTTTTTTATATGTATTAATATTATAAACAAAAAGACTTTACTTTTACAAACATTTAAAAGCATAAAAAATGTTATCACGATACAACTTAATTTTTTGATATGTCTTTAACCTTTACCATCAGAATACATGGCTTGTATATCAGCTTTAATGTTCATAGGAATAATTATTTGCATTCTATGTAAATTTTGATATTTTTTTATTTCGGTAAGTATTATTTTTATTGTCCACTATAATACCAGATCAGGGATAGAAGAAAAAATCGGAAGAATTTGTAATATAAATAAAATAGCTGTAATTTTTACAAAGTAAAAAAAAGGCAGTTTTACATAAACAAGGTTCAAGTCTTTTCTCAGTCATTTTTTTTTATTATAGATTATTTTAATTTTTTAGCCCCATGGCCAATAAAAATAACATAATAAGTTACAAGTTCGTTGTAAACTTTGTTGTTAGAAAAACGGGATTTAAGATTTAATTTCTAATAAAAAGCCTGTCTGTGTGACCTGTAGACAGGGGCGGATTTACATTGTCGGGGGCCCGGGGACACTCTTTTTTTTACGGGGGCCCCCTTTGTATTTTTTAAAATTTTATTAGTGATAGGCATTAATAAAATCCATTTTGGCTTTTTATTTACAGCTGCAAGTTTATATTGTTGTATCAGCTAAATTTAATCGGCAAAAAAAATATTTTATTTTTTTGGCGTATACTCATTATAATATTTAAAAGTAAAAACATTAAATTTCATGAAGGTATAAATAGAGATCGTTGCATAATACAACGATTCACATTGAAAAACTATTTTTGACAAGTAGTTTGGCAAAAAACAATTGTAAAGATTATTTATAAAATTGAAACCAAAAAAATACCTTTTGCTTTTATATACGTTTAATAAAACAGTATTCAAACACACTAGGTTGAACAACTTATACTATTAGGCTTACTAAATGTAAATTGTTAAGTAAAAAAAATGAATTCATAACAACTCTCTATTAATCAGCACACTACCTCCTAATAAAGTTGTCAAGAAAACTTCAAACGCAATTCCTACTAAAAAAACTTAAAAAGTGCATTTAATACCTAGTTAAGTGTAAAACTACGTAAAAACCATAAAAAGTAATATCAGATAGACTTGCATTTAAGTCTTTTTTTTCGGCCTTTTCTAATATATAGCTTCTTTAAAAGTAAATTTAAACTACTATAAACACATATTATTTTTTATTTAAGTTGTAATATCATAAAAAAAAAGCATTTTTTTTTTGTGAAGTTTCTTATTGCAAAGAGGTATGTTTATAGTTTCAACTAGTCTAGTGATCACTGATTACACTAAGGCAACAATTTATAACACATGTTATGTAGATATGATTATAATTAAGCGCAAAATACTTTATGTGCGAAAAAAGTCTATTATAACGCATATCCATGCAGTTTTTGTTTAAAAATGAAAAATTATTCATTTTTGTTTGTAATTTTAGTTGAAAAGAAATGAATGATTCAACAAGCGGGTGTAAAGTAAAAAGTTATAAAATAATATATGCGCATTCTTACATGCTGGAATATTTTATTTTATTAAGTAGTAAAAGCTAGTATATTTTTACTCCGCAAACTTTCATAAATACGCTTATTACGTAATCTCGCGATTTAGTTCTACAGATTTTACGTACTTTTGCAAAAATATTGCAAAAAAAAAAGTTAATTTGCTTTCTATGCTTGTAAATTGATTTTTTCGTCATACAGAAGTTTCCTTTTTTTGTAATCGAATAAATATAGGTCACTATATTTTTTTTATTTTTTACACAAAAAATATTACATTCAATTTTTTTTTGGGGCTTCCCTTAGCTGGGGGCCCTGGTGCCCATGCCCCCATTGCCCCCAATAAATTTGCCCCTGATGTGTGTATGAGCACATAGTTATTTTTTACTCAAAAAGTGTACACTGGCTTTTAAAAGAAATAATACTCCTAAACACTACATTCCTGCTATCGAAAACATACATATAATCATGGGCAACACATCTCAATTTTTTTCAAAAATCATAAGCGCTGATCGTTTTGTAAACACTTTATTGATTGCGTTTTGGTATACAATTAAGCTTTTTATTTGTTGTTTGCAATCTTACTTAAAAAAAGTAAGCACTTATTGTTCAATTTTACAGTGACGTTTTTATTTGTGCATCAAAATTGATTATATACAAAAAAACAGTGTCTACATGGTGTGTAGGGCCCGGAGGTGCGTCAAGGTGTCGTAATATACAAAACATCATATCCAGGGGTTTACAATCCATACGTGAATACTCATCTTGCTGCTTTATGGACCAATAAACGTATCTTTGTACTAAGAAAATTGGTAGATTTATATTTGTTCCAGATACAAATGCCCATAAAAAAGGAAACGCTTTTTAGCTTTGCCGTGCCACTTGTTGGGTGAACTATTAGACACCGTTGTGTATTAAATACGTAATAAACTAGAATAAGAGCTGTTTTAAAACTTAACATATCTTTTTAATGCTTCGTTTTGGTATTTATCTTGTATTTAATTTTTTTCCTGTTTTTATATGCAATTTTTTTCAATTTATTATTATAAGCTGTCGGGTTAATCAAAAAAAATTGGCAAAATCCTTTATTAATACACAAATCACCAAATTTAAACCAGCATAGAATACGTTTCTGCAGACTAAAAAATGAAAACTTGTCAAAAATCTGCAAAAAAACACCGCCTGTAGTTGTAAAACCGTGTTTTCTATACTCCTTGACGTTTTTTACATGTAAATATTACTGTATTCCGTTGGATACGTAAGGATTTGTCATATTAATTAAAAAAATAAAACGATAAAAAAATTCGCACATACACCGTATATAGTAAAATATAGTTCAATATTTTTTTTTACAAAATAAATAGTATTTAGCTGTTTTAAAATAAGTATACAGGACGTGATTTTTTGTAAGACTCCGCAAATGACAAGAAAATTGCATTCTCAAGCCCCCTAAAATCACAGAAACGGTTAATACTATCCATATTTTTTGTAGTAAACCACAAATTTTACTTTTTTGGTTTGACTTTTTGTATTTAGTAGACGAAAAAAAGAAGCGTCTTAAATTACATTAAGAAATAATTAATTAAGCCCTTTAGATTTTTTGAGACCATTTTTTCAATTTAAGAATTTTCCTCGTATCTTGCCACTATAATATATTTAAAAATGCAAAGTCTATAATGAAGGAAGCGAAGACCACGTGAAAGTCATACACACTGCGAGAAAAGAGAAAAGTTGTAAACGAAAATGCTATAAAAAAACTGTACTGGCAGGAAATCGCTACAAACAGCGATTTTTGTTACCAATATGGAAAAACGCATTTTTCACATGATGATCTATATATTTTGCTTTGGGACGACCCAATACTTGATGGATTTCATTTAAGTAAAAATGCGGAAAATAAGACAATAGAAATTGAAAATTTAAAACTTTAAAGCATTCTAAAATAACGAAAAAACACGAGCTAGGAAAAGTATACACATTGTGTGTGAAATTGCACGCAATCGAAAGAAAGTTTATCCAGAGTGTATGGCGGTTATAAATTCCTATTTTTTTTAGTGACCTAGGAAGCGCAATATTATAAAGTACATAATGATACATGATAAAGCTACATCTGTAGATTTCTCGCAAATACGTAATTTTTTTATTACATTGTATCATATTAAAAAGAAATACACTTCCAAGCAACATTTTTTATATATTTGAAACGTGAATAGTATCAAAAATTTTGGTCGTGCAACATACTTTGTCGGGAATGCAGATTCAAAACAAGACAAAAAGGAAAAACAAGACATCTTTGTCTTTGCTTTCAAGCATGAATCGTATGGTAAAGAATTTGTCCTACTAATTTTTAGCAAAAGTAAAAACCCCCGCCTATTCAAACATTCTCACAATCCTCCCCAATTTATATAAAATATGATTTGCAAGATTCCAGTTGGCTGACACGCAATATATTTACTCTGCATATTAGATATTAATATACAGTTAGTAAAAGATGGTAGAAAGATACTCTTAATTATGGATAATTTTACGGGGCACGCAATTCCAAAGGCCTCTGCTATTAAGTTTCCATTTGTCGCTATACACGACCTTGACGTCACGACCTCTTGATCTTAGCATAACTAAGTGCATTTAAGTCAAGATAACGTGAGTTCATGACTACTTTACCACTAAAGCTTTGTTCAAAAGTGATACGTCCTTAAATAAAGCCAGTAAGATTACGACGTAATAAGCTGTACGTTTCTGCGTACGTGAGTCTTTAACTAACATACACCTTGAGGCAATATACAATGCTGGGCTAAGTTCTATATATAAAAAGAAAATATGAAATGCACTGATAGTGACATAGAATTTGTGCAATAAATAAATGATAGAGATCAAGACATACAACCTTTTTGTACAGCATGTGAGTATTTTATGGATATTGTGGACACAGACATACGCTTAGGTTAGTATACTGACGTAATGTTTCACCTAAGCTCAAAAGAAATAAAAAAATTGTAATTGTGATTCAGCTGCATATGGAGCTCTGCTAAAGTGCAAATACTATTATCTTTAATGTGTGACCAACAACAAGAAGATACAAGAATAAATACAAATGCAGCATTAAAGTTTTTTTTATGCCGTTTATATATACTTGGATGTTTAAAATGTCCTTTTAACTACTATTTTTTAGTATCGTTTCGTGAGCCCATGTAATTTTTGAAGCCTCTCAAAGGTCTTAAATATATGACACCCCTGGACAATATAAAAACATCACTCAATGAAACCAGTACATATGCAATGTTTATATGTATTGCAAAAGTTGCACAAAAATAATTTAAGATCAGCGTATAAATTAAAAAAAAACTATAACGTCTTTATTATTTGATTTTTAAGTTTTTTTATACAATGTACAGAAGGTCATATGAATCAACGTATATTCAAATTATATTGAAAAAATATGTATACTGTATTTATATTAACGGTCTGAATAATGCCCGGAAACCTTAAACCAAATTGAAACAAACTGAGTTGTTGTTTCGGTACGTTTTTTTTGGTACGTTTGTTGCGGTTCGGTTGCGGTTCGGTTCGGTTCGGTTTGGTCGTTTCGGTTCGGTTCGGTTCGGTTCGGTTCGGTTCGGTTCGGTTCGGTTC
>JAQFYM010004336.1:0-15834 GCA_034694785.1 Agrenia bidenticulata | reverse complement strand
TTTACTTACGGGGGGGGGCGCCTGATTTAAGGGGTCCTAGTCTGGGGCAGGAAAATAAGAGAGGGAAAAATATGGATGATAAATCGAACAAAAACAATTAAATTTTGAAAAATTTATGTTTTATCTGATTAAAATCATATAATTATGGATTATTTTGTTATATTTCAACTCGATAAATCAATTTTGGGAAATATATGTCTATTAATTCAATCATGATAAAATTAATTTACTATATGTTGAAAGGCCATTTATTAAATACTTATTACCCATCTAAATTTAATTTTTTCTTATTTTCCTGCCCCAGACTAGGACCCCTTAAATCAGCCCCCCCGTAAGTAAAGAAGCGCCCACTTTCAAGGAGCATCAGAGAATCAGATGCCAAAATGTATAATTTGTTGCATTCATAAATTCTTCAAACGATTTGACATTTGTGTGAGACGTCCTTCATCAAATAGAAATTCTCTGAACACGGATCTGGAAATTATAAGTTCTTTCAGGGCGAATACATTTTAACTAAAACTATATAATTTTAAAGGCGAAAATGTCGTTAACATGGATGAAATTCCTGTTTACTTCGATCTTTTCCCTGACAGCACAATTGATACAATTGGGGGTAAAAAAAAGGTCTATAACTGAAAACTCCGGATCCAAAAATCGTACAACATTGGCGCTGACTGTAAAGAACAATGGAATAATTTTAACTTCATTCATCATATATAAAGGAAAAAACAAGCCAAAGGAATTAAGTAGATATAAGACAGATGTTTGTATAACAATGCAGGAGCATGCATGGATGAATTTAGATGAATTGAAGCTCTGGGTTTTAACTTTGCCAAAAGTCAATGAAAAAGACCTTTTGTTGATGGATGCCTTTTCCGCCCACAAGAAAAGCGTGATTATTGAATTCCAAATGAATTAAACTACACCGTTGTGTATGTCCCTGCTGGATACACAGATACGTTTATAAGCACTTGACGTTGGGGTAAAGTAGCCGATCAAGAATTATTTAAGGAATTCATATTATATTTATTTGAAAAATACTGGCGTGGTGAATTCTTAAGCAAACGTCCCGCAAAAATCACAAATGTGTAAATGGATAATTGATAGTATACAAAGTGTTACAAGTTTATGACTAAGAAGTCTTTTAAGAAAACAATATATGATATAAACAAATAGCTATTTTAACTTTAAATTTATTATTATCTGTACTTTTTACATCTAAAGTATTATTTATTAATAGTTTTATTATCTAAGATCGCAATATAAATGGCTTATTTTTGAGAATTTGCCTCCCTTTTCTTTTTATATTTATACCCTTAAGATTGCTTATTTTTATGAATTTACATTACTTTTACCATTTATTACATTAGAAATATTATTTATTACATATATTTAAAAGGAATTATAAGCAGGAAAAACTAAACTAGTCTTGCACTTTATATAAAAATGCTTGCAACCCAATACACCCCTAAAATGGATCCTGAACTGTTTTATAGTTTTCTTTCAAGCACGAAAACTGACGTGTTTTTACCAGGCCCATCGATCTCTTATACGATAATTGTAACAACTATGTACCACAAAGCACATCCCTACAATAATTACGTTCAACATTTCAAAAGACAAGGAGGACCGTGTTTTGCTTAAGCGCATTAATGTATGAATAAAACATCTGCTAAACAAGGTTCATATTTCGATACGAGAGCGCTTTTTCGGGGCAGCCAGAAAGTGATATTGAAACGCTTGTGAAAACGTATATTTATGTATTTAGAACTGAAATGTCTTATATAAATTCCATCGCGGACTAACATATCCAGTCCATCAGTAGTTGTGAACTGGGGTAATTTCATAAGGAGAGGTAATGACAGAAGAACGAAAAAGTAATCCTAAAATACTGGAGAAGGGATCAAGATACGGGTGGACGAGTCCCTTTTAAGACGACAAAAAAATAAGCAAGGGTCGCTTGTTTGCTCTGGGAAAATTAAATGGTAACTGTATAAATGGAAACATGTGCAATAGTAAAATTATGGATTACGAACAAACGGTTTGTAGGTTTTTTGATTGGTATTAGATGGCACTAATCATGCCAGGGTGTCATAGACAAAAAGAGAACGTAGACCTATTACAGACGTTGCATAATAATCCTGCAAAGAGCGCAGTATCGTAAGCGATATGCGGAAGACATACCCGAAGTTGGAGAAGTATGGCTACCACCACGAGGATGTGATATTTATAGTTTACTACGTTGAGCCTATTACTCGCGCTACACGTCAACAAATAAAGTGTAAGCGAGGTCATTCTGTACACTGGTTTCGCATGCGGCGTGAGGGATAACACTGGAACTCTTCCAATCCCACTCGAAAAAGTATTGTTGTCGCAAGAAAAGTTCGAATGATGCATTACTTAAAAGGCAAAAGATTTAAGGCCACTATATCGATAACAACTTTAAACTCAAAAGGGACAACCATTCTCTTGTTCCGTTTTATATATAAAAGCCAATTATAAACAATGTTTTTTTTACTTGTGCATTTATTTAATTGTAATACTTTGTTGATTGTGTTGTTTTTTACTTTTTTTGTCTACTGGTGATTGTTACTTTTCGGGGGTTTAAACTGGTCTATATGGGTGTCAAGTGAATATATACCTAAAAAAAGTTTTACAATCAATGATCAAAATAAAGATCTAAAGCTATATTAGTTGTCATAGCATTATACAATGGTTTTTTTGTTTACCAAGAAACTAATAAACGATTAGGATAACAAAACAGAAGACAAAAAAGCAAGTAAAAGTTAATACAACGTGACAGGTTTCACTAGAAGCACAAAACCCCTGGCTTTTATGATATGGATTGCATAAACATTGTAAAAAAACATAATGCTAAAATACAAAAACGGAAGCTTAAGGTATTAAAGTGCTAATGTTTTATAGAAATACATCTTATCACTTTTAAACATTCTTTTTTGAGTGCTTTGTATGTATTGGTATTTTTTAAGCTTATTGTTTATAATTTTTTTAAAATGCAAAATATATTATAATATTTATGTTTTAGCGTACAAGCGTATGAGAGTATAATTAGAAAACTATAATTGCTGCATATTGATTTGCATAATCAGTTAAAAAACTATTATATATATGTATACTAAATTGAACGTATTGTATGAATAGTTGTATTTAAATACAGTAGATTTTCTTTACAAAAGACTTACCTTTTTTTTTAATTTCAGTTTTTCTGCCCTTCTATAGAAAATTTTTAATAAGAGGGATTTGGATGCAGCAAAAACTAACAATCAAAACACTGTTTTTGTAGAGCAAACAGAGATACCTATGTAATGCAAATTGTAAGATATAGTACATATGACATTTCGGGCGTTCAAAATCGAATTATATTTCATGATTTTATTTGACAATATTCCATTTGAAAGAGGTAAAAACTTTCCGCTGCAAATATGAACCAGGTGATATTTTACTCGAATACTGTAAATACACGTAAAAAAAAACTACTAAATAAATATAATATACGTCATTAAAGTTTTAATAATTTCTTCTCTTACTCTATTTTAAAATCTACAAATTTCGAATGCATGTTGCGTATAAGATTGGTTATTAGTTGTGTAGTACGCATGCAAAATTATCTTATTTTACTGAATAAAATCTAATCTTCGCTTTTCATTTTATATTAACCTTTTGATTTGTAAATAATTGCGGTTCTCATTTCGTCGATAGTTGAACCAGGATCTGTCAGTAATGACTGCATCGCGCAGACATAGTCTACCCACTTACAAGGCCCTAAATATATTTTAATTTATAAGTTGGTCGAAAAATTGTCTTTTCCAGCAAATGCTTCGCAATCAAAGTCTCCTTTTTTATTTCGACTGTAGGCTCTTTTTATATAGTATATATTTCTAACTAATTTGTATTGTAGTAGAACTTGCACCACCAGCTTTGCCAGTATATGAAGTATCATCCAAAATCATGTAACTCTTTAAGCAAAATGAATTTGAAAGTCTAAAATAGTTTAAAAGTTTAGTTAGAAAGTAGTTACGGTTATAAGACCTGCAAGAGTTAAACTTTTCCTAATCAAGGGGTTGTAAACAGACTAGTCGTATTTGCCGGCAACAATTCAAACTTCATAATACTTAGTTCTGCTATCTTATTCATTGAACAATATTCAGTAATATTAACATTATTTTTTTTCTTAAATCAGCTCATCGTTTCAATTTTTTTGAACATCTCAAAAAAACTATTGCTCACCATACCGTTTCATATAGGGATATTAAATATCAAGTGATTGCAGGTTCAAATTATTAAATGCCCGGGGGTTTTTACTTTTACCCACTTACGTGTATTTCTTAATTTACCTGACTACGTACAAAGATTAATACTGTGTATTTTTTCTTTAAACGTTTTGTTCTTTTTTGTTTTCCTTTTGCATCAATTGAAGTTTTATCAGGAAGGAGTTTATATGCTATCCTGTACATCGGAATTTTAAATATTCCCGGGTGAAAAGCCAAAAATTACTGATGCAAAATCTTGTAAAAAATATGGATAGAGGATATTTATTGTGGCGCGCTCAGCAAACCCCCCGCGCCCCGCGCCCAGCGACCCCCCCCCCCTTTGCGCCCAGGTCACCTTCTGGGGCCTAATAAAATCTAAAATAAAATGAAAACACACTCTAAAATGCAAAATATTTTTTTCTAGGTGTTTATTCTACAAAAACTTTAAAAAATAATATCTTTATTTTTTTTTTTAAAATTTTTTTGAAAAAATTAAAAAACTAAAAAATAACGATTTTTCGAAAAAAAACCAATTTTTTGACGAAATTCATGTATGTTTACTTTTTTTTGCCATATATTGCATTTCCGCTAAAACCCTATTATTTTCCCGAAGGTGGGCTAGGCGCGGGGGGGGGGCTCGCTGGGAGCGCCACATTTTTTTGCCAGATTTTGCTTTGCTATCTAGGTTTTTAAATTTTAAGATTTTCTTGTTTAAGTAAAATACTAAAGCAATCCTGGCGAGGCTTGAAATTCTGCAATTTTCTTTTAAAGTAGTGCAAAGTATAATGCCTTTCATTGTCTAATCTTTCATTTAATGGCAAGCCACATTGTTGCATTCATAAAAAACCAAAAAAATATTCATTTATTACAGGAAATTTCTCTGTCATTTTTTTCTGCGGCTACCTTCTCTATTCTCATATGCATTTGTTATGATCGTTCTCATGCCTTTATGCGATATGCAGTTGCAAGTGATATGTCATTTTGCTCACATATTGTACTGATATCAATTTCTTAACTTTTTTATTTTTCTTTAGTGAGATTTTTGCAACATATCAACTGACCTTCTAACCTTTTCATTCTTGAATTTTGGGGTCGCTTTGATATATTTTTTAACCTGATTTCAACTTGAAACAAAAACAAAAATTAAGAAGCACTATATAAAAAATGAGGCAAAGTTTTTATTACTTTGAAAAAATAAAAACATGTAATGATATACAAGAAAAGATGATTGTAAAAAGATAACAAGTTTTATGCAAAGTAATTTCTATTTATCATTTCTGTATTTTTACATAAAAATTTTAGGGGTTCAATTGATTATCTGGATTCTTTAATTCCACGATTATCTTAAAGAGGAAAACAAATGTACATACTTACTACGATACTATATTATTATCTTAAATAAACAGAGGGCTTAAACTTTCAAATGACTCGAAACGTTCCAATGTCATAAAACCTTAAAAAATTATAGTGAAACAGAAACAAACAATTTATTTATAGTAATACAAAGTTCACATACTTTGGTACATGATATTTTTACACTCTTTTCACACCAAAAAAAATATATCTATATAAAAGACGATAAAAAGGGTAATAAGTATATTATAGATATGTAATAAAATGACAAATGATGTTGGGTTGCCCGCTAAAGCAGGCAACAAAGGGTATAAAAAAAAATATATGATACGTCGAATCAGCTTAACAAATAGATAATTTTCAGAAAAAGATTTAATACTAGCGCTATTTTATAACCCTAGCTAAAAGCCATGATCCCATATTCTTAGATAAGAAATTCAAAAAACAAAATTGATACATATAGTATAGAAAGGAGTTTCATACCATAAATTGTAACTGCAATATATGTAAGTTCTTCAATAAAACTAAATACTGTTGCGCATATGTTTTTACACTGTATAACAATGTATTAAATACATTGTAATGCTTTGATGTTTTCTTTATACGTAGGAAATTACATACACACACATGCAAATGCAATTGACAAAACAAATCCAGATTAATTTACGTGTTTTGTGTTAAAAAAGGTAATGTGGTATCATTTACAATACTATTTTTTGCTTACCTAGTTGGCAGTAGCTAGTCGTCTACAGAAAAACCCTCTTTTTTGTTTAGAAAGCATATTTATGTAAAAAAATCCTACTTTTTACTATGTTTTTATCTTCAAAGTGTAAAACCAACAATTTAAGAAACAGAAATAAATATTATATAGACTATATATACCTTAACATGTCGTTGATACCTTTAACGCTTGCAAAATAGATTAACATCGCACTACACGGTCTAAGACCTAGATTATGCTGTTTGCGTCGCATCGCTTCTAAAACGGGTTCTTTGCATCTCTCTTACTCTTTGTATACATCAACCTCGTTGCCTTTTATCACATGGCTATAACAGTGTTGCATGTCTTTTTATCATGCAATTCTTCTTTTTGTAAACTATAAAGGCGTCTTTATATAGTTGCCTGTTTTTCCTTTCTTTGTTGTCATACTGGCAGTCATTTCTAGTTCGTTTCACCCCATGCTTCACCAAACTTGTTGCCTTTTTTTATATGTGCTTATTTTCTTACTTAAACTTCTACATATTTTTTGACCTTTTCTTCACTAGTGGCAATCTAATATTATTACGCAACATCGACGCCATATTTACGCATACTTTATTACCTTTGTTTATTAGTTGGTTGCAATTTTTAATTATTCGTTTCAGTACAGTCTAAGTAAACAACTTTTTTGTACAAACCAGCGTAAAGGAGATTATGCTCTCCACGCGACCATATCTATTATTGTATAAGGCACGATACGTTTGTGCTTTGTTCGAAAGCTCAACACATTCGGTTATTTGTTTGTTGCTGAACATTTCCCCGTTCCCAGTTTACAACATCTTAAACTGTAATTATGTATAAAAAAATATCTACTGAAGCCACAATCTTACGCAAGTCTTTCGTTGCACGTTGCTTTAAATACTCCGGCTGCTTAGATAAGCGTAACCTCGACCATTTTATCAACATATTTATCTGGAACATGTCTTTGACTAGAAATAATACTGGTCTGATATTCTAAATGTTCTACCAAGACTTTAAAATTTTTAACGTGTATTTTGCACACTTGATTCATCTATCTGTTAATACAACACGCAGTTTCTACTGACATGATACCCTTTTCTTGCAGCATCTTGTGTTTTGATATTTTTTGATTGTATTTTTAGTGAATCGTCGTCACAGCTTATAGTATATCTTGCACTAACTTTCATTTTGTTTTATTAAAGAACCGCACTCCGCTGCTAATGCTGGTCGTTTTTTGTTGTCGATGTACTAATTTAAATCTTGTCTGCTACAACATGTTTAAATTTTCTAGTGGTATTTTCAGAAAGGCATTTGGTTTGTAACGGTGCGATCCACACTATCATTTGCCTCCATGGTTTGTTTACCACTTCACATTTTAACCGTTTGAACCTTATGAACCACATCTGTACGTAATGAGAACAAACTTTGTTTTTTAAGCTCTAAAAGAGTATTTTTTTGCAAGTATAAATTCCCTTGCGTTCAGACTATATCTAAAAAACCCGTATCACAAAGAGCCGGTAAAAACTATGTGCTCTTTTGTCAATTAGTTACTGTCGCTTGCTGCAGACTACGACTTTTACCTGCCACTGTGCTTTCATTTTGCTTTTACACCGCCATTTTACCTATTTTTTAGCGTCACTTTAAACAGTAATACTTCCTGTCGGATTAGATTTATATGCTGATAATTTATTTTATAAAACAATAAAATTTGGACGAATCTGCCAGCATCATTTCCACATTATTCAAATTGTACTCCTTTCTTTCGTTTTCTGTAATACGGTTTTAGCAATCTACTATTCGTCGCAGACATATTCTGTCATAGTGAGCATTTGTATAATCGCTGCAACTGTTTCTGTGTAATCAGGGTTGAGCAGGAGAGAGCTGTGGGTACCAATGGAGGCATGGGCCCCGGGGCAACGGCTAAGGGGGCCTATTACAAAAATATATTTGATGACGAATGTCGTGTAAAAAATAATATGATAAACATGTATTATGTTTATGCGATTATAAAAAAGAGCAGCTTTAATAGGATGAAATCAATGTAAAAGCATATAATTACAAAGGACTTTTTTTGAACAATTTATTATGCATAAATACGCACCCATTTGTGCTGATTTGCGAGGTTTTGTATAACGCAAAACTTAAAGAAAGTTTTCTGAGTAGAAAATATACTAGTTTTTTTTTACTTAACCCTGTAAAGAGTTATACGAGAATAACTAAGAAATTAAATCTATTAAATTATAACTTTTCAAAAAAATAATTTTTTTATTTGTCATATTGATTGTTAAAAATGACACGCTCAATTTTTCTTATTTTTCCATTACACATATATGTTAATTTAATTTAAAATTACACATATATGTGTGATGTCATTTAAGCATTACACCAATATGTGTAATGACTCTTTTAAAGGGTTAATAGATTCTATTATAAGCAAAAAAAATTTGCCTATGTGTTTTTGGTTTGCTAATTACCGTACAACTTTCGTTTATGTCATCCAGATTTTTATTTAATAAACTATAGACAAAAAATGAATATAAACTAGTTTGAAAAACCTGCATGGATAACGTGTTTATATGATAATTGCAAAACAAAAGTCTTATGCGCTACCTTTTAATCCAATCTAAAATACATAAAATAAAATTGTTATATTAGTGCAAGCAGTGACTACTAGACTAGATGACCCCATATCACCTCTTTGCATGTAGATACTAATTAACAAATAGAAACTGGGTATTTTTTGACAGTATTTTTATAAAGGTTGTACTTAAATGATAAGGAATATTGTTTATTATGTTTTACTATTACTAAAGAGATCTTTTTACAACAAAAAACCAAAAAACACGTGCTTGCTGCAATATCATTATTAATGCTATTATACTATTTTTGAGCGTTTTTTCCACAAAAAAATATGTATCGTATGCATTTAAAGTAGGTTTTTTTAGTAGTAAACTTTTTGATGTTTTTTTGACAACTGTATTATGTGGATTGTGTGCTCATTAATAGAGAAGTTAAAAACGTAATTAAATTTAGTATAGTAGTCATCACGTAGGCGCAAAGAAAAAGCTTTTTTGTTATTTGTTTATACTATGTTTTGATCACGTTTTTAATCAACACGTAAATATATTTTTCACTCATTTTAAAATACTTTATAACAAATTTTTTTGTCAAACACAAATCAATTAAGGCTTTTTTGATGTAAACTGCCGTATTATTCTACGCATTCGCTTTTTATTATAATGAAATAGTATGTTTTATTTTTAAAAATAATAATGAATATGCGCCGACTAAAATTTACTTTTTTTGTTGCTTTTAAAATTTTCTAAAACAACAAACTACAATTATAGCAATAAAAATCTCAACCTTGGATTTTATCACTGCGTATCACCATAGAAATCTAAAATAAAAAACGTCAAAAAAAAACCTGTCGGGCTCGTTTAATTATATACCGCACGTTGGTGTTGGTAATTCCTTTTTCCCTTGTGCTCGGTCTTACTTTAGTTCAATTGTGTTTAGGCTAGGTGCATAGTCTAAAAGGTCGATTCCTGTTGCACGCCGTATTTGCTGTTGTAAATTTGTCGTTTGATTTATACTAAGCTATTTTTTTACCGTATATTACATTTTCATCGTGAGGCTTTGTTTTTTCCTCAATATTTGCATTTCGTCGATATTGACAACACATGCATAACCAGGTGAGTATGCGTAGCTTCCGTGTATGTACGTAACTATAGTGCATTACAGTTTTTAGAACCTAGCCTCATCATCCTGAATTGCATCATTTTTTGTTCTGTGTATAAATGTTGTATTATGTCCATTACTTTTATTGGCACATCATAATATCCATCCTATAACTCAATAAATAAAAGGCATTTTATTTCATTCTGATTTGCAATAAGGTTTGTTATCTTTACAATGCCGAACGATTTCTTTTTTGCTAGTTTATATAGTTCCACAGGTTCACGTAAGATCTTATACTCTCATTAGATTTCTACTGTATCTTTTTCGGTTTGATTACTATGACTGCCTTGCTTTAATATGTCTTCTCCTAATTAAGTCTTTACACGTATTAGATGAATCCACTGTGTCTTTGTATGATCGTACGGTCTGCTTATTGCTTACCGGCTGTGACACTACAGGTATAATACTGCATTCGTACACAAATCTGTTTATATGCTTTTTTTGGTGTTGTGTTGGCTATCAATATTCTCCTACGTGTTATATTTTCCAAACGTTGAAAACTCTCCTAAAACTTACATCCTGTTGTTACAATCTGTGATAGAGGTCTGCATCGGACCGGACCGGACTAAACCGGTATAAACCGGAGAATCTGTGTAAAATACAAAAAATCGGACCGTATCAGACCGGCAACAAGAACCGGACCGACAGACCGGACCGTAACAAGATGCAAAGAAATTAAAAAATGTCAAATCTGTCACTAGACCCCAAAAATTCGTTAAGTTGTGGACCGAGCTGTTCCTTGTATAGTCCAATCCGGGTTTTTTGGTGTAGTGCAGATCTCTCATCTGTACATCTGTACATCTCTAAATTCGTTGGCAACGCAACATGGCTTCGTTTATTTTAGTATAAGCTTCAGTACACCTTTCTGCTACCATTAAAACTAAACAGCAAAAGCTCTAGTGTTTAAAAAGTGTTATGCGGCATATTTAAAAAACAAATTTGTTTATTTCATGTATTTTACACTAATACTGTTTGATTCGTACATTTTTAATAAGTGATGTGTGTATCTTAGCTGCGCAATGTTGACGCGCATACAATAGATATTCGATTTACCATGATGCATTCATTTTGCGCCGTTCCCTTCTTTACCTTTGCTTAGTGTTCCCCGTTTGATTTATCTTTCGTTGTTAGGCACCCGATTCTGATGTTCAATGGTCTTCTTCGATAGTTCGCTAGGAAATAATTTTGTGTTGGCTGCTTCATGATCTTGTACTTCACGCCACTAGTAGTGAAAATTCGACTTATTTTGTATAGAGCCTTGTTTTTAGATTTGCCGATAAATTTTACTCGCGTAGGAATCTACATATATCAACATTCTTAATGCCACAGATTGTACTTTACCTATTATTGGCGTAATTATACTGAACACCAGGGGCGTAACCAGGATTGTTTTTCGATAGGGCAAAAAAAAAATGATCGCAAACAACAAAAAAATATTTTTTTATTTTTTATGAAAAAATTATAAAAAAAATTATAAAATACAAATTTATAAAAAGTATGATTTTCGGGGGTTTTTTACGCCCCAAAAAAAGACCCCCCCCCCTAAATCAGGCGTGACTTTTTCTAGGGGGCCATTTGCCCTCTTTTTGCTTCCCCCCCTGGTGGCGCCTCTGCTGAAAACATTTTGTCTTCGTTTTTTTATGCTCAAATAGCTGTTCAGTGCAGAATCACATAAGCTCTTTTTTCTTTGCCTCAAAATTTTTACGTGTCGACTGCTCTTTACACAGTTAGTTGAACTGTGTCTCTACATCTTTGTGTTGTGGTCTGGCGTAGTAAAGCGTCTGTTTACTGTGTATTTGTTTTTAGTGATACAGGCCGTCGCTTCCAAAACCCACAAATATCATAATCACTTTACTATTTGTCATGATTTTCTATGCAGCTTACTGTGCGTGATTGTTGACACACCCCGGTGATTGGCTAAGGTCATTGTTAGATGATCCTGCAAAGTAAAAGAAAAATATTAGTCATACGCATATGTTGGTACATTTTACCCAGGGTTGGTTTACGCTGGCTTTTTACGGCGTAAAGCTTTTTTTTTGTTTAAAAGGCACATTTTTTTTTGCGTAATGCATCATTATTGATAGTGTTTATGTGCTTTTCTAGAGAACAGATAAGGATAACTTAGTTCCCTGCTGTTTCCTTATTATCATGGCTGCTTTTTAGGATGGAGGGCTTGGGGTGTTTAAGACTCCATAAAGAAAAATTATACTATAATTTTGCAGGCCCTGACGCCCCGTCTTTTAATTTTTTGTACTTACAATACACGGCTAAAACATCGAAAAATATAAACAGACATTTAAATGGTCGGTTAAATGTTTTACTTGTAAAAATCTGATTTAAGTAGCCCGTCTAACGTAACAAATCGTTTTTCGATATAGTTTTAATATTTTCTTATACTTTTTACTTTTAAAAAAATAATCATGCGTACAATTGTAAAAAATGTACAGAAAAACGCATTAGCAAGTCTTCTGTTTTTACATTACTAAATACAACATATATTGAGTAACAAAAACTGTATATATGTAAATTCTTTATTATATATTGAACAGCGTAAAAATGCAAATTGTCTGTTTTTAGTAGCATTACAAACCATCTACTCGGTTTTTTACCTGGTTTAGTCCCAAAATGCCGAAAACCATGTCGCCGAAAACCATTTCGCGGCAAACAGTTATAACAAAACTGATTTTTTTTTGTTTATCTAAACAGCAAATAGCTCTTACTTTGTATTAATTACAAAATGCCAAGCTTATTGGTACAAAATACTATAATACTCGGTTAATTTTTATCCAAATTTAAGAATGTTTTTAAAAGACAACATAAGCACAGAAAAAATTGTTGATTTGAGTGCAATCACAGTATAGCAACTAAGAAATGCAAGCAAACTCGAAGAAGCAACTCACTCATAAACTTTCATTTTGATATTACAAACAGTTAAGCGTGATATAAAATAACAATAGATCTTACAAAAAAATAGCGGTGATTCAGGGTGACATTAGTGTTGTATAAAAAGGAATAAACAGCAAAACTAAGCAAGCATCAAAAATAAATTTATGCTGCCGCAACTAATACACGGTCTTTTAAGACATGCGTAAAAGTATAATGATAATTAAACTGCTATCGGAACGGATAAATATAAATGTTAGAATCTGATAAGCAAGTAAGAATGACCTAATCATTGCATCTTTTTATGATGAATCTCATATTTGGCTGGAATCGTAGATGACAACATGTAAATCATATAGGAAAAGCATGTAACACTGAACAAAACAGAATTATCAAAGAATTTATAAAGGAGTAGGTATACATTTCTAATAACGTTCGTATGCGATAGATACAAAAATTGATTCAATTAAGTGATGCAATTAAATACAACAACTTTATATGCCCAATAAACAGGCTCTGAAATATGGGATTTTTAACAAAAATCCCAAAATCAGAAAAAAAAAATATTTTTATTTTTTTTAAAAAGTCCATTTTAAAAATTTTTTTATAACTGCAATATATATCAAACTATAAAAAAATGCAGTTTGTTACAATTTTCATTATAATTATCTTTTAATGATATTTTATCCTTAAAAATAAAAATAAAAATATTTTATATTTGTGTAATTAGCAAAAACAGGTAATCATATTGTATTTGAGTTGGTTTTTTAGTGTTTTGGCCTCTGTCTTAGAAAAAGTGTATGATTTACACCCCCTCTTGTTAAAAGAAAAGGTGCCAATCTAAAAAATGCAGCCTAATGCCAAAGAAAAAAGGAAAACGTCGCATATAACAACTAGTACAGCTTTTATATTTCATTCTATGTTGTTTCTGTTGTTTAGTTTCTGTTGTTTAGTTTCTTTTTGATCTTTAGGGCCGTTCAAATGCTGTTTTATAAGTTTAAATGCGCGTTTTTTTACATAGTAACACATTTTATACCCTGCTGACATCTTTTTGTTGCATTTATTTACGTTTACCATAAATGGTAAAAAAAGCGCACAGGCAGGTAGAAGGCATGCATGTATGCCAAAAAAAACATCCAAATGGGGTATTTAACCTATAAAGGTTATGTTATCAGACCGTCCACTTACTTCTGTAGCGGTACACCGCGGTTTTTCGATGCATAATAAGCTTTTGGCCAAAGATCGAAGGTAATCATCTTAAACATCGGTCAGAACTTTAGTCGTTACTAAGATAATCGATGAGCAAAAAGGCAAAGTGCCTTACCATAAAAACTATAGGCTATTATCTGTTTTATTTGGCTTCGTTTTTTTTATAAGTGCACATTTTTGCAGTCTTTTTTACAAATAACTGCAACAAAACGCATCAAAAAAACATGCTTTTTTGGTTCCTTTTGCTGATTATCATGACACTGAAGCAGAGAATAACGTAAAAACAGCAAACAAAGGGACATCAAAAACATAACAGCAGTAACACCATCAAGAATGAATAATTATAAAACAATATCTTATCAATTTTTTTCGGTTTTGTTTTCTCAAACATTTACCAGTTTCAAGTACGAAACAAAGGATGATGACATGTAAAATTAAAAACACACTGCTTTTACTTCTCACAAAAAAATTTTTTTTTCTTTTTTTTCAAATTATTTTAGATCTTTTATAAGCACATTTATGCCAAAACAGACACTTTTTGTGATACAAGAGTGTATTTTCTTATTAGAGAAACTTAAACATAAAAATGGTTATATTTAAAGCAGAATTGTGCGATTTTAGATTTATTTCCATTTTAAATACAAAAAATGTTTGATATTTTAATGTTTTGATATATATCGCTCATTATTTTCTATATCTGCAACTTCAATTTTAGAAATACTACATGTCTCGATAATTTAAATGCATGAATCACTATTGTGTACACAGTCTTTGAAGAAGTTATAAGCAAACGAATGTACGAGAGGTTTAGGGCACGTTCCATTGTACTCACTTTAGTACTGTACTATAGCGAAGATTCACTATAATGATTTTTTAAAGTTTTCTTAAAAATTGTTCTTAAAAAAATCACTATAGTAAATTGATGGTATTAACAAAAAAAGCAACATATTTTTTTATACTATAGTGAAAATTCACCATAGTGAAATTCACTATAGTAAAAATTTTTTGCGTTGAACATGTTTTATTATTCACTATAGTGAAAATTCACTATAGTGAAAATTCACTATATTGAAAATTTACTAAAGTGAAAATTCACTATAGCGAAACTATAGAATTTTTCTTCAGGGCGCATCTTTCGCTAAAGTAAAAAAAAATGAAACGCGCCCTTAGTATGCGTGTTTTGCCGATCTACACAATTTCGGACTATTTAAAATGGTATGGCTTTTGAATTGTGCTGCAAAATTTTTTGATAGCAACATAGACTTGTTCTAAAAACGTATATTCAGCATACTTGTGACTCAAATCTTGCAAAATGTATATTTCAAAGGCTTCAATGCAAGGCGTCTTAATTATTATAGCAAAAATTACATTTTAGCAGATTCCTACTACTAGAAAACAAAAAAGTGACAAAATGCATAAAGTTGCGTGTTATTTTATACTTTTTATGTATTTAAGCAAGAAAGGGCTTAGATATTTAAATCCTATACTTTTATCCCAAAATCCCTAAATAAAAAAATTTCAAAAATGCATTATTTTTCCCAATTTATGGGGGAATCGGGATTTTTTTAGAAAATCCGCAATGTTCAGAGGCTTGCTAAAACGGTATATCTGTAGTAATTTTTGTATTTTTTACGTATACTTATATCAATGGTATTCATA
>JAQFYM010004335.1:0-15838 GCA_034694785.1 Agrenia bidenticulata | reverse complement strand
CCATCTCCCCCCCTCTCCCACCTCTCCCCCTCCATCCTTCCTTTTTCCCCGTTGCACATATTTCCCCTTCCCCTTGGCCCCCTCCCCCCTCTCGTCTCCTCTAGCCTATGCCACTGTCCCCTTTTCCGTTGTTTACTCCAATATAATCAAAACACTGCTGGTTAAAGCAATTTTTATATATATTAATAAATAAATCTGTATAATTTATAAGTACGTGTTTTATTTTGTTTTATTTTCATTTTTAATCTTTTTTATAATTAAGCAACTATTGATTATAAAAAGATCCACACGATATGAAACGAAAAATAACTGTAAAATACTGAATTACGTAGCGTGAAAGTCGGGGGCTTAAAAATGCAAAAAAATGGCTATGTATCTAAGCCAATTATATATATATATTTTTGTCTTTTTTTTTTGTTTGCATTTTTTACCCCTTTTTTGGTGACTCGACACAGGGTCATAAAAAAAGGGCCGCAAAATGTAAGGTCTGCATAGAAAAAAAGAAGCAAAAATTTTTACGGACCAAAAATAAAAAGGTCCAAAGATAAAGGTCCAAAAACTTAAGGGTAGAAATCGATTTGGTCAAAAACAAAATAAATCATTATATTTAAGTGTTTAATTGTATTTCGGACCTAATAATTATAAAAACTTTATGAGTGTGAAAGTTTATCATTAAATATTTATATTATAAACCTACGAGATTTTAGAGTTTTTTTATTTACGGTTTTTTTTTTTTTTTTTGGGATCTTTTTTGTATTTTAGGACCTTTTTGTAAGCTGTTTCTGTAGGCCATTTTATCCGGACATCCATTTCCTATTGTAAAGATGTTTAAGAAACGCATATTACTGCAAAAATGTGTTTGTAAACACACATAATGCGCAAAATGTCATCCTTAAATATTATATGTAAACCTTATTTGTTAACTATCCAAATATGGGTTAATAAATATACAGAAATAATGAAAACTGTATTTTTTTGCAATATACGCTAATAAATAAAACCGTAATAGTAAGTAAAAAGAAAAAAAAAAATATTACTTTTATTTTGCATTTTTTAAAAGATTTTGTTAAACTTAAAAAACATAAAAAGAGTATCTTACAATATGTTACATTTTTTACAACAAAAACCATGATATTTATGCAATTACTGCTTGTACATAGCGACTATATAGAGCAACTACATGTTGTATGTATATACTAGCATCTTATTTTAGGGTACATATCGTCTTGTAGTAGTTATTATCTACTTGTACAACAAAGCCCCATTTTTTGGACATTCTTACAAGTTAAACCATATTAGACTAAATATATGTCTCGTCCGTCCACTATCTGAACTATTACAGTTTGTAAAAAACGTCGGCTGTCTTCTGGCATAAATTATCGTTTTACAATATTCGCGCTTGTTCTTTTACTTGTATAACATTCATTCTTTTTTATATTACATTTTTTATTCTGTTGCATCTATCTTGCGTAATTTTTATATAATCCAGTACCGTATGACATGTAAATTCTTCAGTTGTTTTATTTGGTGAGGTTTGCTTACTTGTGGTAAGTATTGGTTTACGTTTTATTACTTGCGGCAATTAATTATTATAATATTTGCTTTTCGTTGTATAAAACATTTTCTTGATGGAAGGATTAACCCTTTTACAATGTCTTTTTGGTTTTTGCTGTTTTGCGTCTATCAATACATATTTTACACCCAGTGGTCGGATTTGATTTTTTTCAGGGGGGCTCAAAAATTGCAAATTTTTCCAGGAAGGCTATGAACCTCTAAATTGTACAACAAAAAAATCCCCCCTAAGGTTAAAGGCAATATTTTTAACCAGGGGGGCTAAAGCCCCCGAAACTTTCCCAACTTTATACCCACTGTTTACACCTATCTGCTCCATAATATTTTTTAAACGCTTTTTAAAACATGCCTATTTATTTACCGTATGTATAGTAACTGACGAACGCCATCTGCAAACCATTTTGTGATACTAGCACAACATCCTTATTCTTTAAGTAATTTTGCGCCACATACGTACTTAATAATAAAAAAGCAAAGCTTATTTGTCTGCAAATTTTATATCGCTGCATGTATAGGAGACCTAGAGATAATCTTGTCTAAAGAGTAAGATAAAAATATTGTATCAAAAAAAATTTTCCTGTATCTTTGCGTAATCTAACATGTTCACATGCTTCCATAACCTTTTTTATATCGTGTTTTGTTTGGCTCTTATGTCACTATGCATATAAAATCTGATACACGCAGTCCGCGGTTTGAACTCGTAACCTTTTATGTTTCTCAGTATTTATGTACATTTTTTCAGGTGTGGCGTTTCTCATCACCATTCTATTCGGCACTTCAAAATATACTTTTTTTTTTTTAATCTATGCTCGTTGTAATTTTTTTTGGAAGCCTTGTTCATTTCTATCGTGTTTTATAAACTTCTATAAAAATTTTTACTCTACTTAAATCATCTGCAATTTCCACTTTTACTCCTAATATATAAACAATGTCAAAAACATGGTTCTGTACTCTTTACACCAGTGGTACACTCTTTTATTGTTTTAGTCAGCATAAAATATAAAGGCCTTTCAGGTGTATGTTTTTGTGATCTTGAAAATTTTTCCCCTTAGGTCATATTCAAATTTTGTTGCTTTCGATATAGACTTTTGACATTTCTATTTCCGCTGCAGTATAGCGGGACCAGATGAGTCAGTTTCTTGCTTGGTTATTAAAAAATAACTAAAATTATCTTGGTCACATAAAAAAATTACTGCTCTAACAATTATTCTACCAGAATCTGTTTATCGGTACATTTAGCAAGTATAGTTATTAACCATAAGTCTTGTTCTGTTTCCTACGCGCTTTGTATATAAAAATGTGTTCTCATTGTCCTCTGTCGTTTTTATTTCTGTTTGACTATCCAACTTGTTGTCATATTATTTGTTCTTTTTTAAAAATCTATTTATATATGATCTAAAATAGTTTGCAGCTCCATGTTAACTTTAGATGCTCTCAATGTCAGACTTTTGCCTATTTATTTGTACGAATACATTTGGCTGGCTTTTCAGAGGTCTGTCCTTTCCATCACATACAATAACGCGCCAATATAGAACATCTGCAACCCTTATTAGAACCTGTATTACTTTACCACCTTTATTTTACCTATAAGTTGTTTAATTTCTATTTTCAAAGAACAATCATGTTTGATCTCTGTATTCATAATATAAAACTAAATCATCTACGTAAATTTCCATGCAGTTTTTTAAAAGTTCAGCTAGTATTAATGTGCAAACTCGTAGCAGACTCATGGGACTGTTACTAAATTTTTACAAAGTGCTTTTTAATTAGTATAATTTTGTTTCTACGACAAAATGTTGTATTTTATATATCTAGTTCGAAAATTTTTTATGTATAAAAGACTTCAGCCAGATTACTTGCACTAAACTATTGACAACAAAATATTTTATTCTATTCCCCTTTAGTCTTTCGCAATAGTTTTTTTTTTACTAGCACATGCAATTTAGTAGAAATCTGCTGCATCCTATACCCTCCTGACGACTTTTTGCTTTTTGTACTAAAAATAATTCAACTCATTTTAAATGCCCTATGAATCCTGCCTCATCAAGCTTATAAACCTCTTACCGTCTTTAGTTCTGCTAGTGCGATTTTTTTGCGTTTTTTTTTTACTGTATTTCCTGTGTCTTTATCTAGCATTTCTGTACAATGCAAATTTTTATTCTTTACTTTCGTCGTTAAAATACTTCGGGATTGTAGCTTCTTCAACGCTTTTTTTTGTAAAATATAATTTTTCGTTTATTTTTTGATTGATTCACTACCAAAAGAACCATTTAGTTTTTGTTTTGTTAATGAAAAATTATAGCAATTACTGTAATTGTGCCCTAGTTGGTACCACGAAAGGATATTTTTTTTCCATTGATTTCTTCTACCCAAAAGTTTGGATTTTTCTGCTGGAAATGAATATTATATGCGTTTGTAAAATTGTCTACTCTAAACTTTCTGGCTCTTTTTCATGTTCTTTTTACAGAATTTTGTAAATTTACCGCTTTTCTATCTATTTTTTTCCTCCGTTATTCGCTTACAGCGCAATAAAAAAATTACGTAACTGCCCCTAATCATTAAGTTTATTTAATGTCTTCTAAATAGTATACTTGACTAATCTGAAACCGTTCACACTATTATTTCTACATTTGCGCGTGATTGTCTGTCTGTTTCGCCCCCATTTTAAAATAATTTACTTGTGCATTTTAAATACGTTTCTTAAATCACACAGCTTTTATCTAAATCATACTTCTTCCTATGTTTTTCTTGCATCTCATTATTCTTCTAAGCATTGTCTACTTTGTCGACTTCCATTTTGTGTTTATTGAATACCATTATATAAAGTGCCACACTATATACGCATTATAGTATAAAAAATGTTATTCGGTACGATTTTTTTTGTCGAATACGCTATAACACTTCAAAAAGCAACTATCATCTATCCACATTCATCTTTTTTTTTGTTTTTTTTTCCTGTAAAAAATTTCGTATAATAAAAACAATATAAAACCACAAAAAAATATACTCTTTTGTTCATATGCGCAATTTAAAAATAATTGTTGTTTTTGATCTATACCATCCCTACGTGTTTTGCATTTTTTGTGAAGACACAATAACAAACTATTATATATAATTCTACAAATTTCCGACCAATAAAACTTATTATTACGCAGAATACAAACAAGAACGAAACGTAGTAAAGTGCCTTCGAAGCAATAAGAAAACACTATTTAAAGAAATAAAGAAAATTTAACATAAAAAAAAGATAAAAACGTGTATAATATGTAAAATAAACTGTAGATAAATATGACAAATCAAGACAACAAAAAGAACTAGGTACAAAGTAGTTGCACAAAAATGTTTTTTTTCGTTTTTTGAATGTCAAAACAATACAATACTAGCATAAGGTACAAAAGTTAAAAGTAAGCATAAAATACAAAAAAAATGTTTTTTAGTAAATATTAAATAAAAAACTAGAAAAAAAAAAACGAAGCGATATATAATGAACCGTATACTGTAAAAAACTGTAGCTACTGTAGAGGAAATGAGAGGAATAGCATAATTGGGGGATACATAGTTGCTTTTTTTGTTTTAGCCTTGTACAGCAACTGTGCATTGTTTTTCAAAATTTACGGTTATTACATATATATTATTTTCTTCATATTTAAGCCTTCTAGTAAACTATAAACGAAATCTATGATAGTACATTCGATCAAGTTAATTATGTAAGGTTCTGGAGTAGTGGCCAAAATAGCGTTTTTTGGCGGTATAAAATATGCATACAGCAAAAGAAAGAAATAAGCATTTGCATATACAAGAAAAACGGAATTTTTTTGGCTTCTAATATAGATTATTATTTTTTGTCGCTTTTTCACGATAGATTTGCAACGTGTTATATAACATTTATTACTATTATAGTAAGCTTATTTTAGTTATAGTGTTCATATCTTTGGATCAGTATTTATGTTTCAATCCTTTTTAGACTGCGTACACATTTTATATATCTTTGCAAAGAACCCTCTTTAACAATGGTATAGATCATATACCTGAATTCACAAGTGTGTAATCTATGCTTCTCTAATTTGTTATTGGGCGTATAATAGTTTCCAATACGCTTTTATCATGCCAAGTCCTTTAAGGATGATATCATCCAGAATAATAGCATAGATCTATAAAAAGAAAACTGTGTCTGATATATTTTTTTTATGATTTCTATCTAGAGATAATGCGCAAAAAAAAAATCAAAAAAATACTTTACAATTGTAGATTTGCAAATTAATGTATTTTGACAAGTTAAATGCTTTTTTTGCAATGCACTACAGTCTTTTGACAAGTATTTGTTATAAATTTTATGCTTGGTATTTCTTCGTAATTATGTAACGACAGAGTAATATATTACGTATAAGACATATTTGCGATTTCTTATAGATTATACAAAAAATGTAAAACAGCGTTAAACAAAGGTAATTAAGTCAAAAGAGACAGCTGCAGTTGTCTTTGTTTTTGCTTGTTTTGCACATTTGTACTATAAATATTTCTGTTAAATTTTTCAGTTTAAGTAATTTTGTAGTGATAACTATTTTAAAATAAACAAAAAATCTTTACATAACTCGATATGCCCGCAAAAAGTATGTCTAAAAACCATGACAATTTTTTTGTATATAAAACAACTACCAAAAGTATAACCTACCCGTACCCCAGATGTCAACATACTATTTATGTAGCTTGTGTTGTATTTCCAGAGTTTTTGTTTAACCATTATATCAAAAATCAATATGAGCTGCAATCAAAAACAATTCATTTTACATGTCCACGATGAATGGTGTTTTAAGGAGATTTGGGCAATTGGCACTATATATTTACGTCAAAACTGTAAACCATGTTTAAAGCCACATTACAAATTTCATTTTACGGCTTTGTATAGTGTACGTAACCTACACAGCATCCACTTTACATTTTGAGCAAAACGTTATTGTGTCTACAAAAAAACCAAGTAACGAATTTTTTTCCAGTACATAATTATTCAAAAATTATACTGGATTATTCGGGCGTTTTTGTGTAGCGCTTTTTTATTAAAACACGTAAAGCCTGCTTAATGATATTGTTTAGGAATAGAAGAAAACACAAGTTGTTGTGCTCACGGGTATCTATGTACACTTTAAACGCATAAGGTCCAGGTTTGCTTCATTTTTCACGGATTTGTTATATATTTCTTAGAAACTAGTACGTACAATACATTTTTTGGTTTGCTACAAAAGTTGAAAACAAAAAAATAATGCGATGGTCAAATATGTAAGTATTTTTCACTAAGGTTGCAGTACATATTCAAATATAATATGCAAGACAAGCGATGTGCTGAGTGCAGATTAATGATTTTTTACATTTGTTTTTATTGTCTCCGGTCACCTGTATGTAAAATAAAAATTATACGGCTTATAACTAGTACAGTACAGTCATGCGGCTAATTTACGTCTACTTCACGTTTACATGACGTTATACAAAAAGCCACTTTTAGGTGTAAAGTTTTTTTTTTATTTCCGTACCATTCTACAAAAAATATTGCAGCACCGCAAAAAACCAAAAAAAAACCCGTCGGAGAAATCATACTATTTGGGCTTCATGACTTTTAATTATATAATCAAACATTGTAAAAGCATGTATAATTTTTTGTGTTTGCTAATTAAATATAAAACATAATTTAGTAGACATTTTAGGCATTTAAAATTATATACACCTAAGATATGTTTAACTATATTAAATTTTTTTGGTATACAAAGTCTGTTCGTACTTTTCAGTTTATCAAGTAAAAGTTTTTATATGTAAAACTTGTGCAACTGTAAAAAATTATGTACTGTAGACGGTATATTTTACTGAAACATTCTCCATAACAGTTCGTGTACCTATAAAAAGATAAAACATACCAGTTGCAAAATTTCTTACGTTTGTCAAAATATTCAATTTTTTGATTCTTTAATTTTTCGAAAATAATCAATTAGTATTACAGGTCATGTTTGTTTCTATTACTACTTTTATGCAATTTTTTGGCATTTCATATGATAAAAAAAATTTCTGCCAGTAAAACTGTTTTTCGACTCAACAGCATAATCTATAAAACTCATTAGTATCAAAAGACTAGTTAGAAACAGACTGCATATATAAAAGCGCGTTTTTCACACAAGTAAAAATTGTTTGAATAACTGACCAATTTTATTTGTGCAATTACCATCGTAGAGGTCTAACAAAAGCTAGGGTAGTTTAGCAGATGTGTTTTGTTTGCTGTAATATATATTTATTGTAACTGTATACACTTTTAAATTAAAAATAAATGCTATAAGTGTTTGCTTTACTTGACAAAAACCTTTCTGTTATAAAAATTATAGTAAGAAAGGTTTTTGTTAATCTTTTAAGTTTTGTTTTCGGAAATTGATTTTAATAATATTTTTGTAATAATTACTACATAAGACATACAAGCAATTTATGATAATATTATTTACGGGTGAATTTATTTATTTTTTTAGAGTTAAAATCTTACGATACTCACAAAATCTAGCGCAAAAAGACACACATCATAGCAACTAACAACTTTGATTTAGATAGTGACAAAACTAGCAATTTGTTACACCTTTTTGATCTATCATGAGCAAGGGTATTTATTACAGGATCTCCGCAAATAAACGATTATAACCTAAAAAATTGGTTCTGCTGTAGCTCAATTTCTTGTATACGGATTTTGCTGAAAACTTTGTCCTTGCTTGTATAAACAGAATTCTTTTACAAGCAAACGTATCCTAAAGTGTGTTTGCAATATCCCTTCTATCCATAAAATGCTGTAATTTTTTTTTAATTATATTTAATCTAAAAATACTTTAATGTGAAAAATATTAGCAGCTTTGTTATAAGCCAGAAAGCAGCTTTGTAAGATGAGCTTTAATAAAAAATCTCGCTTGACATACATCAAAAGAAACGCACTTAAGTAGGCTTTTACGACATTTTTCTTGTACCTTTTCCATCTTTCAAAAAAACAAAAATTATAACGCGATTATAAACTAAAAAATATAAAATTTATTTTATTGTTTTTAATATACAATCATATTCAGTCTTAATATATTTTCGATACATAGTTAAAGATTTACAATTCTGCGCTGTTTGCTATATACAGCAGCATGACAGCTAGTAGTAATGCGGCAAAAACTTAAATCTTATATGTTGTCACGTTATTAGTTTTTACTTTGATATAATTTAGTTACAAAATGCAAGTCCATTGCGTTGAATACTACGCTTTTCTAATGTTTTTAGTTTTAATATACAGAATTATGTTTAATAAGATGACTTGCTAGTTCCGTATATATTTAGAAGCTCTTTATAAAATTATATATCTAAAATAAGTTAATTTCTACTTAATAAAAATTAGTTGACTTTAAATGATCTTTCAATAAATTTAAACAATTTTTTTTGTAAGGGCGTGTCTCTTTTACCCAAAACGTGTATGCCCGAATCTTCTTTTCTATAAATGTTCCGTTTATGGATATCATTGCGCACTTCGTTTCAAATGATTTTCAGTAAACATTTTATGTAAAAAAAGAATTGCACAAAACCAAAAGACAAAACTTAAAATTTGATCTGTTCGTAAAAACGGGCGCGAGCATGAACGTTTATTAGCCGAAAGAGACACGCTTCAAATAACTGCAATTGAAAAATCCTAATTTCAAGGTCAATACGTTAAATTAGTCGTGTTTTTCGTATTGAAATAGGCCTGTGCATTTTTTAAAAAACCTAATCCTGGTATTGTGTCATGTATCGTAAAAAAACGCAAAAAATCTCAGCCGTTGTTCTTATCTGTATATTTGTAACACATTTGACTTTTTAAACAGATTAAAACGCTTGTATCTTTTCGTTACATCTGACTTGCGTAGAATTACATTGATCTTGTCTTTTAAATTAAATTTTATACTTCCAAGCTATATTGAATTGATTTTTTGCAATGCAGAAGCATCTTTTTTTGTCGAACGTGCGATTTCCTCTTGTTTATACGTTTGGTATCGCTTTTTTAAATGGTTGCGCTTATGTGTTTAGTTTGGAAGGTAACATAGTTAATTAATAAAGCCCATGTTATAATTGCTGTAAAAATACCTAGAAATATTAAAAAGATATAAAAAAAACCTGGCTTTAGCGACAAACTCGCTAAAAGTATTTTTCCCTTTCGAGGGGGGATTTTTTTTATCACTTTCAACAAAATGAATATAAGCAAGAATTGCAGGGTTAGGGTTGTTTACAGTAGTGAATTGGTATGAAAAAGAGGGTTCATGGGGGTGGAAGGGAAATGGTTTTACCCACCCCAAAAAAAAATCATTAATTTTATAAGGGGGTCCCCCCCCTAAGATTTATAAAATAAATTGGATTTTATTTATTGTAAATCATGATATAATTTTTTTTTTGCATTTTTGTAAAAATTCCACTTATGTGTAATCATACAAAAAGTAAATTTCATTTTAAAAACAAATTCAAAAATATACAAGTATGCACAAAACGTGTGTTTTTAGAATTATATACCTGTTAGTACATGATTTTTTTTAATATCTGACTGTAAATTTTTAGCACGTAATATATATTAAAATCTATTGGTTTATTTTTTTTTTACTATATTCTACATTTTTACTGTTATTTTTATTGTAGTTTCTGTTACAACATCAACAAACTAGACTGTTGTACTTTGAGTTTTTACGGACACATTTATCTACAAAAAACTCGTTGTTTTGTTTCGTTTTTGTTTGTTGTAAACTAAATCAGTGGTATTATATTTAAAGTAGACCCAGAACCAATAAACCGTTTTTTATGTTTCCAAAGCAAAATCTATTTTTGTTTGTAGGTTATTACAGCTGTTAAAAAAAACACTTTGTTTTTTCTTTGTGTATAACGTAGCGACTTCTTATACAGCAACACTAGTTTATTTTTTCCTTTATATACTTCAATATTAAAAAAATAAAGTTTTGAAACCAATTTACAGATTAATACCCCAACTTTGCCAGAATTATTTTTTAGCGATATTCTATCAATTTTGTTGTTGTTAAATTTATATTACCTAACATTTTTGCCTATACTCGGTGCCTACAGAAGTGGCGAAATTTGCCTTCAACAAACCCGCTAAAACGGCCCATGTGTACAGGAATACAGAAAAAAATCCGAATAACTGTAAAATTGCATTTTGAGCATTTACTATACATTTGCTTGCTTTTACTGCTTCAAATGCTTTGTAAAAATTTTTTTTGACTATTTCTATGTTTTTTTTCCATCGAAGGCTTTTTTTACTCTAAACACGACTAGTATTTTGGCTTAAAAAAAAGATTTTTATATTCGGGTGTTTTTTTTGTATTTTTTTGGTTAATTGGCGCAAATTCTACCCACTATAAAAAGCTTTTATAATAAATTTAAGATTTGTTTTAGCACATACAAAAGCTAACTTTTTTTATTGCAAATATACCAGACAAACGGTTTGTAGCAATGCAACACTAACATTGGTAACAAAAGAACATAGTTGATTTTGTTAAACCCGTTCTTTAATAATACAAGATTTTTTGTACACAAGCATGTTATACATTTACAAAATAAAATGCCAAATGCAATTCCGATGTTCATCCCGTTAAAAAGTAGCATTTTGCAATGATAAATATAGTTTAAAATTTATTGCATGTAAAAACTTCGTTTTCATAATATTGTAAATGATATAAAAATCTATATTTCCACAGAAACAAAAAAGAACATGCGTTCATAGCGTTATTGGCAACAAATTTATGTGGTTATCGTAAAAATCTTTTTTTTGGAATTTTTCTGTTTTTTTTGTTTTCTTTTCAATATTGAAACTTACAACTATGCATTTTAATATATAAAAAAAATAAAAATATCCGCTTTTTACAAATATCATGGTATATTTCTTTACATATTTACTATTTAGATATGTAAATTATAATCATAAAATACAAAAAACTCAAGGCTAACTTTGAATTCGGACAAAAAAAAAACTGAATTTAAAGGTTGTCATAAAAAAGACTCTCTGCGCATCAGTTGCGCTGAAACTTTTTTTTAATTGTTTTTTTAATTTTTATATAGCAAATAACAACTTAAAATCTACTCATATATGTTTTATAACCAGGGGCATAACCAGGATTGTTTTTTTCATGGGCAAAAAAAAATGAGCTAAAACAACAATTTTTTTTTTTTTTTTTTTGAAAAAATTCTAAAAAAATTTAAAAAATACAAATTTGTAAAAATTATAATTTTCAGGGGTTTTATACGAATCAAAAAAAGACCCCCCCCTTAAATCAGGTGTGAGTTTTTCTAGGGGGGGGAGGGCATTTGCCCCCTTTGCCCTGGCTGTTTACGTTCCTGTTTATAACTACTTCACTAATGAAAAATGAAGTTTGTAAAGTGGTACTTTATTTTTTATTTGTTTATAAAATTTTATCTAGTTTTTTAAATTTTACACGGCAACAATAATTTCCTTTTGTCATTTTTACAAATGTTTATACTGTTTTTTTAGCAACCCAAGTATTTCAAAAACTATCAAACAACCATTTTTTCCATATTAAGCAAAATTCAGGTATAGCAAATCAGTAGCAAAAACTTTTTCTAAATACATTGTTATGTGGTTAGGGTATTTAAAGCATTGAAAACGATTAACAAGCCAGTTTTTTGTATTGTTTTTACTTGTAAAACAGGTTAGAAAACGTTTTTCAAATAAAAAAAACTTTTTCATTTTGACAGTGTTTTTTTACAAGGTTAAATAAAATAGATACATTTGTATACTTATAGCTTTTTTATGAAAAAAATTGATTGTTAGATAACATTCAATGACAGACGGCACAAAAGAGTATCAAAGTCTGCACATAAAAGTTTTAAACAATCGGAAAAAAAATTGTAATCGAGAAAAAATTCCAAAAAAATAAAAAAAATTGATCAGGTGAGGTTTTTGTAGTTTGCTGTTGACATTTGTTTATTTTTGATGGTGTTTGCTTATTTTTACAACAGAAATCTATTTGACGTTTCCTAGATGCAATATGCCTAGAAAATTGCCTTGCTATTTCGTAATTCTCTTGTGCAAATTTTCTTGCTTAATTTTCTTCTTTTATTTTATGAGACTGTAGATCTGTGGACCAATATATACAAAAAACATGTTTTTAAGTTAACATCGCTAATTAAATGCAAAGTATCAGGGTATTATACAGGTTCCGATGTTTCAACAAACATACGTGATTTTTTCTTAGCCATTTGTACAATTTTTACTGTGCGCGGATACATAAAAAAAGCATACAAAAACATGCAAGAATTTTTGTAGAAAACACGTATGTATTACAGCAACTACGTTTTACATTTGCAGTAATATGTGCCCTGTTTTTTTATCGGTTTAGTTTTACCTTAGATTTATAGCAGAAACGTTTTTGACAATGCTTTACCCCTGTAAACAACACAAGAAATTTTTAGTAGTATAATAGAAAACAAGAGACCAACTATGTGCATAGCGACAACACAATACTATACCTATGCCTATCCCAATCATCTGCGGCCAATGCATCACCAAGCGCAGGTTAACATTTAGACAACGCAGAAGCAGGCATGACATTCTAGTGTTATGCTAAAACACTTGCCCCACAAAAATCAAAGCTCTTAATAATTGTTTTTTCTTGCAAAATCAAAAATTCAAGCACTCAA
The DNA here is from genome assembly GCA_034694785.1 of Agrenia bidenticulata. Taxonomy (NCBI): domain Eukaryota; kingdom Metazoa; phylum Arthropoda; class Collembola; order Entomobryomorpha; family Isotomidae; genus Agrenia; species Agrenia bidenticulata. The sequence goes on along the minus strand of JAQFYM010004335.1, from coordinate 2,581 downwards.
AGATACTACCTCAATACTATTTAGACGTAGGATATTTATACTTTGGTTTATTGACACACGATATGCACAAACAAAAATGCTGTAAATTCTTTTGCATTTTTTGTCAGCTAGTGCAGTTGTATACATAAAAAAACGCACAAAACAAAGACTTACGATATGATAAATATGCAGTAAATCTAAAAATAACTGAGCTTATGAATAAATACGTATACAAAAGAATGTTTGTTACGAGAAATATTGTTTACACTGATACAAAAGAACTCTACGAAAAAAACAGAAACAAAAATAAAAACAAAAACAATGATACCCTGGAAGTTTGCAAGCTCGTATCCACAAACCACGTAATAGATACTGATGAATTACGCATTAGAGTAAAAACGATTTACTTGCCAAAAAAAATACAAAGAAATGTTATTGTAGGATCCATTAACCCCTTTTGTAAATAACCATCATATGATGAATATAAAAGAAAATAAAAATATTATGTTACTTTTTTTTTTGTAGAAAATTGCGACGTCTACACAAATCTCAAAACTAAAGGAGTTGTGTGCGAATGTCTTCACGCAAAAATGCTTTTTATTTAAAAGCGAAAAGGCAAATGCAACATTTGCTTCAGTACATCTCGATAGATATTCTGGTATTAACTATAACATAAAATATTTCATGTACGTATTTAGCAGGTTACATCGATGCTAATCTACTTTCATTACTGTTTCGTCTTTTTTTATAGTATATTCTTTAGTTTTCCATATTTATAACATGCCAAAATGCCCGTATGTGCACGGATTTACTAATAAATGTTGCAACCTAGTCTAAATTGTTTATCTGTTGCTGTTTTATGAAGTTCTTAGTTTTGTAATTTGTTTTTGGAGATAATAATTATGCCAAAGTTGATAGAACTGTATACTACATCTTTAATCGTAGGCATTTAGTAAAATAAAGTTTGATCTGTGGCTTACACGTATTTCTGTGGACATACTTATGCATATTCACTGTAGACACAGCAGATTGTAACAGTGCCGCAATAATTTTTTACATTTAAAGTTTTTGTATTGTGTTTTTGTGTAAAATTTATATCTAATCTTATAAATTAAGGTAAAATTTGCGTAAACAGAAATTCTTTTTTGTTGATTGCCTAATGTTTAAAAAAAATTATGTTTTTTTTATAAAATTTGAACCCCCCCCCACAAAATATTTTACGTGATAGAACCATGGTTGTTTATATAAAAAAACAAGTGGCATTAATAAAAAAAATCATTATTTTCAAACTATAATTTTTGCAATTTTGTACAAAAAAAACGTTGCTAGAAAAAAATCTTTTTACATGTATATCACAATGCACAATGTATAATTTTGCAATGTCAATAGGGTCTTTTTTACGCTTAAAAAATTACCCTCGAGGCAGCGGCGGGTTTATAAGTTGGCGGCCCAGGCTCTTTTTTTATATGGACCCGCCTTTTAAAAATAGTTGTTGTGAAAATATGTGATTTGATCAATTCGTTACTTTAAAGTATTTTTTCTTTATTTAGATCAAGATTTTGTGAGTTTTACAAGAGGCGGACTAACAAAGGGGGGCAATGCAGGCATGTGTTTTGGAGCCTCCTTTTAATGGCAATAAAAACGTAATATTGATTATAAAAACGTATATTAATGACTTAATTTTATAAATATTTGCATAAAATATTAAGATTCTAGCCAAACTTTTGCAAAGATAGTCAGAAATCTTGCTGATTTCAGTATATGGTACTTTGCACTTTGTGTTACTACTATGATCATATAACACAATACATAATTAGTTGGTTATAAGAGCTGCATTGATATTAGCACTTTACTCTACTTATAAAAATAATACCCTGTAATTTTCCATCCAGAAAATAAAAATAAAGCATTAAAGAACACAAAATTTACAAGAAGATTTACGCGAACTATACAAATTTTAAACATTATTTTGTTTATCTAATAAAATAGCAATTATGTTTGTTAGTTTGGCATAAAAAGCTTACTAACATACGGAGGAAATCATATGTCTTTTGCGTATACACTTTTCTTAGTAAAAAGACACTGTTATAAATTTATTTGTAAATGTGCAACATGTAAATTTAGTGCGAGCTTTAATAAATAAGATAAAATTTCTATCTCTAGAATGCAATAAAAAAAAATTACACTGGTTCCTTATTTTAGGTACGAAAACTTAATTGTAAAATATGGAGCTATACAAGCATGTATGAAGTAATCGAAAAAGTTGTATTTTAAACGACTTATATTTATTTTTAATAAAAAAACTGATTGCAAACACTCAACAATAATTTATATTAATAACAACATCAAAAACAGAAATTCACCAGTTTTTGATGCCCTGTATTTTCAGAGTTTCTGCAATGGCAAAAACAAGACTTTACTTAGTGTGTCTGGAAAAAAAGCATGAAGTAAAACGAAAATGTAAAAAATACGTGCGTGTGCGTGTGTGCGTAAAAACTGTATAGTATTATTAAAATGTAAAACAGTGGTTAAAATGCAGTCATTTAGGTCAGTGGCGTAAATATGGGGTTGGGGGGGGGGGGAGGGGGCGGGCTCGGAATAC
>JAQFYM010004334.1:0-15839 GCA_034694785.1 Agrenia bidenticulata | reverse complement strand
ATATAGACTTAAAAAATAAATATAAATTATTTATAGTATTTTGAATGTACTTTTGTAGAAGCTATATATTAGAAAAGGCTAAAAAAACACATGTTCATTGCAAGTCTATCTGATATTGTATATGAATTTTAGTAGTTTGACACTTAACTAGGTTATAAATGCATTTTTAAAGTTTTTTTAGTAGGAATTGCGGTTGAAGTTTTCTTGACAACTTTATTAGGAGGTTGTGTGCTGATTTAAAGAGAGGTGTTATAAAATCATGTTAATGCTAAAAAAACAGTATACTACTAGGTAGACTAATAGTGTAAGTTTTTATGATTATTTTATCTTTATACTGTTTTGTTAAGCGTATATAAAAGCAAAAGGTGCTTTATTTAGCTACTTTTAACATAATCTTTACAATTGTTTTTTTGCCAAAATACTTGTCAACGTCAGTGGTTTTATGTTAACTGCCTTATTTATTTGACGGTTCTATTTATACCTTCATGTAATTCCTTGTTTTTACGGTTAAATATTATTTTGAGTAAACGCCAAAACAAAGAATACTTTTTGTTGATAAAAAGAGCTGAAACTCTAAATGTAACTTGCAGCAGTGCAAAAAAATCAAAACTACATTTATCACTGCCTATCACTAAAAAATTTTAAAAAATACAAATCTTGCCCCCAAAAAAAAGTGCCCCCGGGCCCCCTAAAGTGTAAATCCGCCCCTGTATGTGCACACATTTTGTTTGGGTGTTTTTTTCTAATAACGATGTCGTGCTTGTAAGATTCAAAAAGGATCGAACACGATATTTGTTATCCAAAAAAACACAAAAAAAATAACTGATTAAAACGGGGAAAAAATATGTTTTATACTTCGTTCGAATGCAAAACACTGATCACTTCTCGACTTTTATATTCCTAAGTATGCCTTGTTCTGTACTATAAAAAAAGCTTTTTTGTTTTAATACTAATATCATTTATATTCTGCTTTTTAATTAAAAAACTTTTCGCTTCTTTCATTATATCTTGGCTATGTGAAATTAACAGTGTTCAGATTTTTTGATGAATACGTGAGGGTCTTGGTTACGTGCGACGGTGGAAGGATAAGAAGTTAAACTTAGACTTTTAATAAATGATTCTTTTGTTATCGATATTTTGTTCATTAATGTTCTTTCTATTTCATGCAAATGTAAAACAGATTCCGAAAAGGCTGGAAAACAAATCTAATCAAATTTACTCTATATAGATAGGAACAATACAATTCTGACGTACCTTTGTCTTAACAGTGCGATAACGTTGATCTGTATCCACAATGATTCCACGGCTATTCGTCGACATGTCTTGACTGTTGCCTTTTCGTTTTATTCGGCTAGGGGTATACACAAAAATTCCCTAGTATATGTCCGCCTTTTTGTGTCATGTTTGCACACCTGTTTCATTACAATGGTTATACCATCTACGTCAACATATGTTAAATTTTGTATTCCTGTACTTACAGTCGTTAAATCATTATTTCTGATACTGTTTTTCTCTGTGTTTCCCTTAACATCTGTTTCATTGATTTATTGATCAAAGCTGCGTCCTTTACATCAATCAATTTTTGAGCATCCGTTTTGGTCTGCATTTCGTTGTATTAGTTGTCCTGTTATTGTGTTTCATCGCTGTTGCAGATTGCAGATTGTCTTTTTCAATCTAACGTCATATTGTTTTATTCTTCTGAAACAGCGGTTACCACGTTCGTTTATTGTGGATAATTTTTTGATTTTGTATTTTTACCTAGTAGTTTATCATAGTTCTGCTGATTATAAGAAGTTTGGATTTGTTGTGTAGGTGAACTTGCAAAAAGTACTTTTTAATTAAGGTGTTTATAAGTATCTTCTAATTAATTTTTTAGTGTGTGCATTTAGACGAGGTCTGTTCGTAGGATGCAGATGTTAATAAGTAGTTTACGATTTTCTTGGGCATTGTTGGGTCAAACGTCTGCCTGCATTGTTTGAAGATTCTCAAGGTTAATATTTCTATGATTTTCTGTTACTTCCAAACAAATCATTTTGCAATTTATTGAAAATATCATGTTTGCATAGTAGTTTATTGTAGTGTTGCGTGTTATGATTCTTTTGAGGTTGTATATGTAGCACGATTTGTCGTTCTAATTGTTTGTATCCGTAATTGTGTTACTTTCACATTCACGGGCTTGCTTAACTATTTATACTCCTAAACAAATTTGCATCATAGTTCCCGCTCGATTCATTTTTTCTGTATCGGTAAACATCTCCAGTCATCATTTATCGGATTTCTTGTTTCCCTTTGTTGCTGCTCTCTTAATCTTGTTGCGTCCCATCATAATTTCTTCATACACCCTAGATATACGTTGTATTCTGTCAAATGCAAATCTCTCTCTTGCGTTTACCACATAGTATCTTACGTTTAAAAAGGCCTACCGTATTACAGTTTGCCTAGTGAACATTTTTTCGATTCCTGATAGCGGATGTTCTAGTTCGGTATTACTGTAGGGAGGTATGTGTCTGATTTTGATAGATCCTATATGCAACTGCGCAATTAACGCCGCTAGTGTTGTATTTATTGTTTAAAGTATACCTGTTCGTCTGAGGTCTGTACATGATATTTTTTTTAGAGAAGTTTTTTTTTCCTGGCACATTGACAAAGTGTCGCATTGTTCAATTCTCTTCCATTGTCAAAAAGCAGTATATTCATAAAGTTATACTTAAAATAATACCTTTATAGATAAATTGCGCAACTTTGTATGCTGTGCTTGCAGACAGAGCTTTGACAAACCGAATGTTGTAAAGTACCTCACGGCTACTATCATGTATATATTGCCAATATCTGTTGTATACAGCGGGCTCATAATGTTTATCTTCACATTGTCATAACTTTGGCTGATTAAGAAAGGGTAGTTTGCCTTTGTTCTTTTGTGTCTTGTTAAAAAGTAACACGGGCTTGAACCCGTAGCAAACGAATTTCTACGCGCATATTGTCTCATTTTTAGTGATTTACCGGCTTTACTAAAATGCTTGAGCATTTGCATGGCCGATATCAGTGTGATGGTTAAAAATGACGTACCTTTTTCCGTTGTCTGATTACTACTTAAAATCTTACTTTGTTTTTGCTTGTTTTTGCTTTGTTTGATACTGTCTTTTTTGTAGCTTTGTGTTGTTTTGGTTTTGTAGCATCGATAAGTGTTTCCGCTACAGTGTTTCCGCTTTCTTTTTTATGATTTATATTGAAATTAAAAACGGTTGATTTAAGGGACTAACGTGTACGTCGTGTACTATATTTCCTAGTTATTCTGTATTTATTTATTTAAATATTTTACCCGTATGTCCTGATATCGCTTGATAAAGAGTTACATCCCCAAATCTTATGAGCATGTAGTAGTCCTAGACCTGACAAACTATATGTCACGTAGTTTTTCTCTGCGCTTTGTGTACCTCTAGAGCCAAAACAAACACCGAATTTGCCTTAAGTTACTTTTTGTGATAGAATACACCTTGAACCAACCTTCGATGCAGTAATAGTGACAATAAATTCTTAATTAAAATTGCGTAGTCTATGTATTAATTCTATGTTAAAGGGGTGGCGTAGTCTGTTAAAAAAGTTTTTTTCTTGAGCTTTTTATGCAAAGAAATTATCTTTTCTAAGCAAGAATAAAGTGGACAGCGATTTCTGCATATTATCCATCAAATCTAATATATTAATTTGTTAGTCCTACGAATTGTCATATAGATCTCGTATCCTTTAGTACTGGGTAGTTCTGTATTGCATTGGTTTTTGTATCATTTATACTGATTCCAACCGGTATTGTATTATAACCCAAACACATGATTTTATCGTGCTAAATTCGGATTTTGCATAGTTAATATAAAAATTTGGTTTTTTTTGTACTGATGTAAAATAGTCGACATTTTCAGCTGGTGTGCAGTAGAGTAAGGTACAAAAAACATTATGTCGTCTATATTTAACTTGCTTTACATCTAGTTAAATGGTGCCAATAAAGAAAACATAAGTCTTTGAATTGTTACAGGTGTGAAATAAGCCAAAAAGCATGACGTTGCTGTTTAAATAGACCTTGTAATGTTTTATATGCGGTCTGCAATTTGTCTTGCTTTTTTTTGGGGCCTGCCAAAAACCTGATATAAGGTCAATACTACTACATATATTGCATTTGATTAATAATTAAGTTTACGTCTATATGTGGCATAGACACGGTGTCGGTGTACGTGTTTTTGTAAAGCGCTTTTTATTCAATACAACAGCCGGTATCTTCTATCACGTTTTTACACTAGAAATTTTAAAGGCTGAATAACAGCTTTTGCTAGCCCGGCAAAGTTAGTAAAGGATAGTCACTTAATGTTTTATTATATTTTCTTCTTTGTGACTGTTTCGGTATTGTTTGATATTTTTTGATTTCTTAGTATCTACAAGATAATTTTTCGTGGTTGATGATTAGCGGCTCGTGTTCAATGCTGGCATTCAGTGTTTCTTCTTCTATGTGCATACAGCTGCGTGTGATTTAATCTTTCCTTATATAGATCAAACCAATACTTTTTTTGATACATGGGCTCGTTCGGGATAGGTGTATGTATCTCTGCTTTTTGTAGTACTTCAATTTTTGTCACGGCCTCTCTTTTGAATGCACAGTTAAAGCTACGTGTTGTTGGTTATAATTACTAAACCAAGCTGCTTTTCATGGTCATACACGCCTTTTGCACATAGTAGACTTTCCATAATACATGCGTTTACATAAAAAAAGAGTTTTTTTTTTTGTACAACACATTCTTTTTATTACCCATTTGAATTTCCACATGCATGCACTATGCTGTTTCTACACTTATGAGTTCCTAAGCGTAGCATTGTAAGTTTTCTAGTATGGTGTTGTATTCTCGTAGCCATATTGTATGTAACGTAGAAAAGTTTTTCGGTGTCATAATGATCTCATATTGCTTACATGGATGAGAAAACACATTTGTCTATTAGTTTATTGTTGCCTTGATAAAATTGTTAGAATCAGTAATTAGTAGTAGCTCCTGCGCCGCATTCCTACAAACTAAAAGCTTTGCGATAACTAGTACTCCTTGAAAATTAGAATTACTGTTGTCTTGTTACATTAATTTCTGTTGGTGAGCGTTCTCTGTCAAAATTATAGTCTTTTCCAAAATAATCTTTAGTTTTTAATTTACTTTTACAGCCAAAACGTAAAATATTAAAACACAATTTGCAACGATAATAATTGTTGCCTTGATATTTTCTTAATTTATTTTTGCGTCGCAAGTAAGAAAGTTCGTATATTTGCTGATCGTCAGTGTATTCTGTAGAGTTACCATTCTTTTGCGTTTTTGACGTCACATGCTTGTATAATTCGTTTTTTTAAAATTTATTTCTTCTGATTGTATGCCAATCTCGAAAGTGTATATCGATAACTTTCAGCTGGTTCTCTATGGACTTAGTCATGTTTACCATCTTGCTACACATTGTATCAACTTTGGAATCGATTTTTGCAAATTATCATCGATTCAATTTTTGTATTTTTTAACATTGTTTTTAACAGTCTTCTGTATGGCTTCATCTGTTGTCTTTGCTTTCTGGTATTTTTTTGTAACTGTTTTGGTTAACGAAAGGGTCGGTTGTAAGGCTTAAGTTGATTTCGCTATAATGTTTTTGTTGTAAGAACAAGTAAGTTAATCTTCGCAACAGCTTACTTATATCTGCCGTAGGATGAGTTGTTATATGCTTCAAGGATCCAATGCAAGTATTTATAATTGTTTCTTCACATTTCTCACATATTTTTATGTTTTTCAGTAGATTTTTTATGTAAGTTTTGCAAAATATCTCGTTCAGGCTGTAGCCAGAATTATATTTTCCAAAAAAAGGGCTCACGAACCTTTTTTTCAATATAAAAAGAGAGGCTTTTTACAAAAAATACTTATAAAAAGAAGTAAGAACTATTTCGATCTAACTACAGAGTTATATTGAACAACTTAAACAAATATATATTTTTAAAATGATTTATAATTATATAATGTACAAAAAAAGGCTAAAAGAGGGGCCCCCTAGGTAAGGCCCTCTTCCTTCCTACGGGCCTGATATCGTTATCATCTTTAAATTTTTTCATATCATATTATTTACTATGACTGCATACATATACTTTCCTCCATCTAGCCTCAGCATCGCATTTCATATATCTCAGTGCAAAATTCTCTGACGATTTTACTATCCTGTTGTTTTCGAGTAACACTGTATGGTATAAAGTGGTTTTGTCAGATCTGGGTGAACTAAGGCGCTTTCATAATGCAGACACAAGTTCACTTCATGAGAATGGATGCAAATCTAGTAAATCATAGTATATGGCTGCATCTCCTGCAAGACAAGAGGCGGCATAAATATATAACTCGTCATTAAATTCTTTATAAAGCACGGTTTACATAGATGACTGCCAAAGCAAGTGATCGGATCTTCTGTTATCTGCCTGCGAAGAGATTAGTGTAAGGTGGCACGTGATCGAATGGTTTTGTGGTTGGCTTGATGGTTTTCGGTCTAGGTGTTGCCAAATTGTGATGATCTTGGTTACTCGCGGGATAAGAAGAATGAGAAATGTAACTATTACTTGTAAATGTAGATTCTCTTGTCATGGATGCAAGGTATTATTTGTTCTCCATTTTTACTTAATGCAATTGTGAGTAGATTCCGAAAAGGACGATTTTTAAATTGACTCAATATTACTTAAAAAAGAAAAAGCATGAACACATACAACGTTTATTGTCTTTACATTGCTTTGACTCTGCTTTGTATCAACAGAATTATTTTTTGTTTGTTTGTTGTAAAGTTTATTTTTTACTTTTTGTAGAGTTGTAAAATGCAGTACACTCAGTAGGATACTGTTATTAGCGCCTTTTATAGACAGCTATTGCAGGTATGTTCAAATACTATTCTAAAAAAAAATTGACCGGGATTTTTTTACATTAAAAACCTTGACCAAAGCCTTAATATATTTTGTTTTTTCGTATATAAGCGAGACCTTGATGCATATCTGCAAATGACACGCGCGCCGCTTCGGAACTTCGTAGAAGGTAGGCTTTTTATGGAACAGAAGAGAAGAACAAAACTATACGAATAGGCAAGTCGCATTTCTTTGCAATTGTATACGCACAGAATTGCAGTTGACCTGCCCCAACAGCAGAGTTGTATGATTTTAGCATTTAAAATTACTAAAAAAAGTTTTTTGTAAAATTTGTACAGCTTTTGTATACAAATATTGTGTATTCTATACCAAAAAATTAATATTTGCAAAATTTAATTCAAAAAACAGGATTCATGATAAAAAAGTGTATTTCACTAAAGCACATTTTATGTGCATTCATGTAAAGAGTCTTGCGGGATTGAGTTTGAGGTAAGCGTGTGAATTTTATGCCTTTTTAATAGTTCTGTTTACAATCGACTCTCGCAGACCTGGCGTTTTACTACGTACAGAAAAAAAGTATTCGTGGATGTATAAAAACAATGTAAACCGCATCGACCATAAAAATAATTTGTAAAATAAGCAACTTTTAAATTATGAGGACTTTAGTAGAAGTTCTCTATTTTTTAAAATGTACAATGTACCCTTTTTTTCATTTTTGTAACTTATTTGCTTTTTCGGACATGCCGTGTACTTTAGTATTATATATTTTAATCTCGAGCGTTGAATATTTATTTGAAACAATTTGGATGTCAAAAATCTTTTTTTAAAAATAAAAGTATGTGTGGTTGGTTAAGAAACATAATCATCATGTCAATAATCAGTATCGGAGTCTCGGTATTCGCTTTGGAGCATTAAAAAGATCAAAAGGTCATGCAGACGATGCTTTTAATGTGTCACTTACAATAAGAAAATATTGATAGTACTTGTTTATAGTAATAATCTTTGGTTATTACCAAGATTGTCTCTTTTTTGTAGTATATTACTAAGAAGGCGATGCAAACGCACTTAAAGTAAAAATGAAGGTACCAGTTACATATCTTGTTCTTCCGTAGAGATTCATACCCTTTGGAATAAGCGACAAAATGGAATTTTTTGAAAAAAGTATTTACATTGTTTTTTAAACTTTTTAAACTTTTTTGTTTTCTATAATAGATAATACTTTTTTCAATTGAGTTCGATTAATTTATTGTCAACAGTTTTTGTGTGTAAAGAAACGCATACAAATTCCTGTTATTGGTGTCAAAAATACAGATGCTGTTTTTGTTTTGCAAAAATGCACAGCTAAGTAATATTGCCTTACAAAATGACATGAGAAGTTTTAAGGTAAAGTGAAATGCCAATTATAGGTGTTAAAGACAGTAGTCATTATTTTTTAGGATATGTTAGGTTTAATCGCAAACATAATACCTTGCCAAACTGCAATAGAAATTTTCATACAGGTTTATCCAGTGTTGCTTTACAGAGAAGGGCTATGGGGGGGCTGACCCCCCCCCCCCCACCCCCCCTGAGAAAAAAAATAATGTAATATTTTGTAATGTTAAGCGCAAAATTACATACAATTTAGTTTTTTGTGGATCCCCCTGAAAAAATATTTACAAAAGCAACACTGTGTGTATCCTGTATTTTAACGTAGTTATTTTTATCATCTAGACTTTGACTCGACTAGTAAGTTGCTATTATTGCGATTATTCGGTTTACAGGTCGTAGAATTTCCAGGTAAGGCTTTCAAAGATATAGCATTATCTCTAATCGATTTTTTTTAATAATTGAGCTTGATTTTGGTTGATGCTAAAAATAATTACTAATTTACAAAAAAAACGCATTTTTTTTAGATGTTAAAATGTATAAAATAGCAATATTCTCAACTTTTAAAGCATTTATACTCATCTCTGTTTACGTAGTTAGCTATGTTAAAAATGAATGGCATATACTGCAAATTTCGCATTAATTAACATCTTATTTCTTCCTTTTAGATAAAAAAAATGTTTTCTTGGCGCATTTTTTTCGTTATTAATAATTAACATAGCTTTATTGACTATCTTTTAGTCATAAATGCGCAAAATGGAGTAAAACCTTATGTTTTTTTTGCGAACTTTACTTAACTTTTTTATGCTTGATTTTTAATACTTCTGATATATGCAGTTTCATGCAGTTTTCAAAATAAAATTTTGACTGCATATACCTGTTAAAAAAATATTGGATTGCTTATAAATTAGCCAAAAACAAAAAACGCGATGGTGATTTTATACCCTAAACACTCAATTTCATAAATTTTATAAGTTTTTTGCAGACATTGCCATTTACTATAAAAAAAATCTTTCATAAAATAAATATGCATATTCCATTTTAAACTTTTTTCGTGCAAATTTATGACATAAACATTAAAATATGTCTTAAAATTGGTGATTAAAAGAACATAAACTGTAAATATCGCAGGTTAGACTCTACTCCGCACTACTGAATCAGGCTTTGTATTTAGATTCCGGTCAATAAAATTTGCATTATTTTTTCAATGCGAGTATGTAGAATTATTTATATATTAAAATTCGGCGTTTTTTTTTACTCGAGTATAAATATGATCATTTAGGCAGATTTTTTTTAGTCTGAAATACAATTACAGTCAAACCTCGATTATCCGGTAGGATCGGGACTGAAAAAAATGAAATTTTAACCGGATAATTGAAATAATGGTTAAAAGAGGTTTGTTATAAAAAGTGAAAAGTGTGCATTAACTTAATAAACTCGCAAAACCTTTATTTATACCTTCTTTATAGTTTTATAGAACATGTAACTGGTTTTTTGTTAGTTAAAAACTTCCCATTCTGCATTCTGCATGTAGCTTTGTGTTTTTTTTATTTTTTTTCGTTTTTTTAAAAAGATGAAGTAGTGAACTATATATGTATATTTTTTTATTTTTTTGCTTTTTTTAGTCTATTAAATTTTAATATAATATGTCTGGCAAAAATTCATTATCAAATTATGCATTACAATGTACCACTGCCAGTAAAAAAAACATATTGTACATTTTGACTAACTTTATATACATTTAAGCAGCAATTATATAAATTTTTTTGCCCCGCAAAATGGGTATAAAAATTAGAAAAAATCTACCGGTTAATAGAGGTTCCGGTTAACCGAGGTCCGGATAATCGAGGATCAACTGTAATAGAAATTATTTGAATTTGTAAATATGAGAACTCGGATTTATTTGTTTTACAAATACGAGTATTCAAAATCCCTAGTATTGAAATTCATAATATTCACAAATATTTTTATGTTAAAATCCGAGTAATATGAGTTATTTGAATTTGAAAATCCGAGTTGTCAAAAATACGATTTTTCAAATTTGTAGAATGCCGAATCCGATGACTTCCGAATACTGCGATTTCCAAATACTCGGATCTACGAATACTTGGATTTCTGAATACTCGGATTTTCGAAGTCTCAGATTATCGAATTCTTGGATTTAAGATATCTCGGATTTCCAAATACTTGGGTTTCCGCATACTCGGATTTCCAAATGCTTGGATTTCGGAATTATCAGATTTCAGAATTCACAGATTTCAGAATTCTCGGATTTCCGAATACTCGGATTTCTAAATACTTGGATTTCTGAATACTCGGATTTTTAAATAATTGGATTGTAAAATAACTCGGATTTCGAATTTTAAGAATCTAAAAACTCGGGTTTTTAGATTTTAAAATTTGCAAAAAATAGGGATTTTTGCGGACGAATGCATCCGAATCCTCAGAAATCCATATCCCGTATGTTTAAAATATCTAGATTATACTATGTACATAATTATAAATACTCGTGATTCAAAATATGGATAGCCTTGCTAACAAAAACATAAAATGTAACTTCAAGCCTATTTATCTATATATAATTTCAGTATACACACAAAATTTAATAATGAGTTCTTATAATATTAAAAATGTATATTGATTTACATAGTAATAAAAACGTGGATAATAGTTTTAAAAAGGGTAAAATATACTTTAGCATTCAATAGAAACAAAAAATGCATTATATTCGCACCAATTTTACAAATTCTTTTTTATAATAAAAGACGATAAAATATTACATTAATCATTTATTGGTACTTGTGTATCTTCCCGTATATTTTCTGCCAATTACTTTAAGTTCCTCGCTATTCTGTTTATTGTGTGCAAATTTAAGTTAATGATTGTATCGTATAGATAATATATCAAGAACAGTTTCGTCTTTTAAGCTGGTCTGAACACATAAGTGTGTTCTTTTATGGCATCTAAACATCTTTTTACTGCAGCGTCACTTACACGAAAACCACTTACTCTGATATAATAAATTATTTGTATTTATTTAGTATAATAGAGTTTGTGTTAGATTCTGGATCTACTAGATATACATCAAAGTCGCAAATATCAAGTGCGTTAGGTCATCTTGATATTATATTCACTCATATATTTTTAAACATTCTTCATTGTCTTATAAACACATTAAATTAATAATGGGGTTTAATATGAAATCCATTCGGGCTAAAATAACTTTTTGCACACCTTACCGTACAAAAAAAATAATTTGCGACTGCAACATGTTATCTATCGGCATGTTTTTAATTTGCCCTATGAATGTTTTTTTAATCATTTTTGTTACCATACAACCAAAACAAGTAAAAAAACGACGCTCGGTTGGACTTAGTGTTTCCAATCCCGGTATTTCGGGATTTGGCCGTAAAACCCCAAAAAAATCATCCCGGGAAATAAAACGGGATCCCGGGATCCCGTATTACAAAATGTCAGTGCTTTAAATCGTAGATAATTTTTTTTTGTGAAAATATTCTTATACATTTAAAGTCAATATGCAGAAATAAAAAAATTCAAAATGTTTAAATCTACAGATAACAAACACGTTTTATTACATTTTAATAATTGAAAAGTATTGGAAAAAAATTATGTGAATATGGCAGAAAAAAATGAAGATACATTTTTCGTAATTAAAAATTTAGTTTTTTTTCGCAATTTCTTTTTTTGTTAAGGTACAGAAAAAACATTTTGGTACGTAATTGGTATATATTTGCTATTTTGCAGACGTAAAAAACTAGATTATTTGCATAGATAATTATTAAAGTATTTTAGATATCATAAAGATGCCTGGGGAGTTACTTATATATGAACTAGCACTGTTCTAACATATGTTTCTGTCAAAAGCCTAAAGAAAATTACAAATACTTTTATTTATATGTTCGCAGTATCGATATAGTTCCCTAGTTTATGCTTTTTTATTTTTTTACAAAAGGTTTGCCATATTGCGCTTTTTATCTTACCTAGACAACTAATCACATGTTTAATAGTATAAATAACTCTTTTTGCAGCCTCTTAAGTATCCCAAAACCAGTAGTATATTTTACGGTCCACGTCATCAACAAGCCTGTTTAAAAAGTTTACAATTTAATAAATAATTTTCGAAAATATAACGAAATTGCAAAAACTTACGAATAACTGCACTATATATGTGTATAGTTCTTACTAAAGACTTTCAAATACCTTTTGCTTTTAAATATTTGTGTGAATGATGTAATTTGTATTTTTCGTAGGCAATAGGCTTTTTAATACAATCTATTCCACTACAAATAAATACTATGTTTACCTTATTAAAATATAAACTATGATGTTTACATCATAATTTACTATTTTAATTTTAAATAAAAAAATATATAAGACTATTTATTTGGCTAGGTTTGTATCATATAATAAACTTTTATATAGCAAGAATTTGCCAGTTCTCTGTAGTTCGCAAGTTTCGATCGAATTTTTTCAAATTAAGTTGTGAATTAGGTTTGTTTTACTGCTTGTTTAGCTAGCGTATAAATAATTATCGGCTCAAAAAAACTTAGTAAATAGTTACTTTTATAGTAATTACATTGCTGTAGAAACGAAAAAAAATTACCAAAATGAAATAAAAAAAAATAAAAATAAAAACGCAGCTTTTTATACATAATAAAAATCCCGGGATTGATCCCGGGATTACATTATTTTGTGATTTTTTCATCCCGGGAAATTTTATCCCGGGATTTTGGAAACTCTAGTTGTACTCATAGCTAAAAAATAGATGCATGATTGTTTTCTTTTCTATAAGTCCCATATAATAAGTGTTTTTGTCTTTTATAATTTGCTGTATTCCTAGGGATTTTTTTGGTGTAAATATATGTTTTATTTTTACCTTCGGGTTTTCCAATTATTAATTTTTGTTTTTGTATTACCCTTAGATATTACATAAGATTTTATAATTGTTTTGATTTCTCTATAGAGATTTTATTTATGGACATAATTTTGTACCCAAGGGTCCGATCTTGGGTAAAAAATACGATTCATCTCGATTACTTGTTTCTTATCGCAGCCCAAAAAGAAAAATGGATTCTGAAAAAATACGGACTTCGAACATGAAAATATGATTAGTAAAAAGGCTGAACGAAACAAAGAAAAGTAATTCAAAATCACATACGACGCCAGACACTTTATACAATATCAACATTTTTCTTCTCGTGCAACCAATAATTGCATACGAGGCAATAAAAACAAAAAAGATGGTAATGCAGATTCTATTATACAAAGTTATAATCAAAAACATTTTTGTAGCTAGATTGGAACTTCTGATAATGCACATCTGCAAACCAAAAATCAATTGTCAGAGCGTAATACGATGGCGAGTTGCACTTAAAGCAATTAACATATACAACATATTAATCATAATGACAATTTTCGCCCCATTCAAATCCATACCTTAAAAGCCAGTAACTACAAAAATACGAATTTTGTGAAAAACCATATCAAAAACAATACTGACATGAAAGATGTTTTTGTTGGAGATCGAAATTATACAACAATAGGTTTTTTGCCTATGGATCCTAAAGAAAAATATGTTAAGATAATAAGCAGAAATATCAAAAAAAAATGGTGGGTTTCGTAGCGTAGCGCAATAAAAAATGTATATTGTGATGTTCTTTTAAATAAAAATACAAAAGATAAAAAACGATATCAAATTAAATTTTGGAACTTTACAAAAAAAGAGGCTCTAAGGGCCGAGTGGGTAAATCACAATGATTTCATCAGGGTGATATTTGATCTTTTGCCGGTTTGCTGCCCGTTGCTTTCCTTATGCAAAGTTAAGACAATTTAATGTAACCGAAGCATGATAAGGGTATGGTAGATGTAAATTCCCCAAGGTTTTTTTATCGAGCACGTTATTGGAGTTTTCCCACGACAGTGTTTGTTGGGCGCCAGTGCATTTAATTTGGATAATTCGTGTAAATGAAGATGTGATTGAATAAACCATAAGGATAATAGATTGAATAAATAAATTGAAAGTTTTTTTTTAAAAAAAATATGAACAAAAAATGATGTACAAATATTAATTGGGATAAGAAACGAAAAATGGCTTAAGGGTCATTATTATAAAAGTAAATAAAATGCATATGCATATGCATATAAAGAAATGTGGTTGGTGTTGCAAAAAGATAAAACTTTGGTGCACGGGAAAGTAAAGCTAATCAAAAATCCATGTTCTATTTCAAAGGATTAGACGAGAAAAATTGTGTGTAAGAAATTTGTTGCATCACCTAGTGTATAAAGATACTATGAACTTTTTAATCAAACTAAAAAAAACAAGCGGAACGGTTTATTGCGCGAAGGTGTTGTGGATTTTTTTTATAACCCAAAATCAAAAGAAAAGCAATAAGGAAAAGAAAGGTGAAACTTTTTAAGCCAAATAAAAAATATATACGTGAATATGTTTTGGCCAAAATGGTGTCAATATATGATACTAGGAACAAACTTCAGTGAATAATTAACGCCTAAAAAATAGCAATACAGCAATAAAAAATGATATTACTTTTTTTAACCCAATTTTCAGTAGATGTTGAAAGCCTGAATAAAATATGCATGGCTAAAATTTTTTTCGTTATTAAATACCAGATGAAACAAATACAAAAAAGTTTGAAACAGTTGAGCATACACAATCTTTTATTTCAACAATGCTTAAAGACAAAAAAAGGGCTCAAAAGTAAATGCTAAAAATGTGTTTATTATTAGTTGTTTCGTAACACAATTGCGTGCATTTTTTTTTATTCTAATTATGATTTTTTATAAAAGTATCTTTTTAACATAAAAACAAACGAATGAAACAAAATATAACTTACATAATACTGTTTTATACGTTAAATATTTAGCATATTTTACATGTATTATCCATCTGTTTCACTCTTTGGTTAGTTTTTTTTCTAGTATTGTTAGCACGTATTAGGGCCTGCAATACCCCGGGTACCAAAAAACCAGGACGTAACATTTGTGTTAAAAAAATTCTCGGGCGCAGGTAGTTTTGACCAAGTCACGTAAAATTCGTGTTTTGCTGATCACAGCGCCAGAAACTACTTTTTTGTATTAAAAAAAAACCGCGTATTTTTTGTCAGCTTAAAATTCTTTTAGCTGTAATAAAAAAATTTCCTTATAACGCGCAAATATACATGAATGTATGTAAATTGATGCATATATAATTCAAGATCATGTTACGTTACAATGTTTTTTCTTTAATGAAAAAAAATTATTGTCCTTTTATTTTTATCATAGGTAAATATTTTTTAGCTATAATATAACAATGACCTGAAAAAAAAACATCATCATATTAGAATAGTATCCGGCATATTTTTATCCGAGGTTTTATATTCATTGTTGTTTGTAAATACATAATTTTTTTTGACACTGTATGTTTTGTCAAGTAAATATATATTTAGCTGTAATATATATAATTCCTTAAAAACAGTACATCAACTATGTGATACGAAATTTGTGCATATATAAAAAAAATGCTTAACAAAATCGACGTATATATTTCATTGAAAAA
>JAQFYM010004333.1:0-15840 GCA_034694785.1 Agrenia bidenticulata | reverse complement strand
TCAGGGGTTCGAGTGTGTTTTATCGGGGGGGGGGTGTGTGGGTGGGTTATTGCTTCTTGATGTAACCGTTTAATCTAATTGTCAAGTTGAGACCTATACACATGCTGAATGCATGCTGTTTTTACATTTTAGTCATCAAATAAGTATTTTTTAATACTACACTTTTTATGAATATTATTTAATAGATGGTTTCTTTTTTTTGTTTCCCTTAAGGTGTAGATTTTTGTTAAAATACCGATTGAAGTCAGGAAACAAAACTGTTTAAAAATATATATTATATAGTTAGTGGCTCTTTATCATAATACTTTATGGGTATATAATCGTAGTTAAAAAGTAGCTTTATTTTTTTTGCTTGCGCATGTGTTAATTATTGGGTATTTACCCAGATGAAATATATATATTATCTTATTAAATGCGTTTTATCTCTTTAAATCTAGTTTTGACGAGATTTTTTTGAGAACAAAAAAATCCACGCATTTTCTGCCTATTAAATGCATAAAAAAGCATCAGATATTTTTTTTTTGTAGCTGACATTTATAAAGTTTCAAGTAAAGGACTAAACACATTGAAGTGTGATAGATGTCAATCACAGAAAAAATTTTATAAGGAGAATGTGTTCTAATAAATAGTATCATTTATAAATTTTTATGGTTGCCAAGAAGAAACAATCCAAGACCAACTCATCCAACATTAATTTATGATAAAATGTATAGAAAATTAAAAAAAAAACTTTATAGCGTTATAATCTTATAATTTACTTTTATATAAATTTTGGATGAGCCTGGGCATTCCTTTATCTTTTTAGATGATGGCATTAAAAAACAAACTTATTTATTTAAAAACTAAATGTTTATATAGCTGATAATTTATCAGCTATATTACATGTTTAATATATCTTATCTTTTTATCACCTGTCACCCTTGACAGACGCTTATTTGTTCTTTTCTAATCCTAACACGCGCAAACAAGACACCACATCCTTACTAGCATTTCTCAGCTTTTATTTTGGTCGGAGGGTAATTATTATTGACTTTTAGAACACTTCTTGTTAGAGGTGACAAACAAGGTAAAATTACTTCTTTATCACCAACAATAAACACTAAAAAATTTATACCAGACAGCCAAATCTAATCCGTAAACGTAAATCAACCTTTTTTTTATAAAAACCTATTATCCGCAGATCGTGTTTTCGTACGGTCTACTTTTTACTTGGGTTATAGTTCTGTCTAGGGGTTTTTTCCAAAACTTAGTTTCTTATACAATTTGTAAAATTATTGTTGCTAAAATTTGTAAGTACAAGGTTTTTTAGGTTTTCTCTTTTCTATTAGTAATGCGATTAAGGTGATTACATTCTTTCTCACCTAAAAATGATTTCGTAGATAGGCAACTAACAGAGCGCTGTTTGTTAGTTACAAAAGCATTTCACTCATATATATATTTTTTAAAACACTAATTATGTCGATCTACATATAAAATTGCTCTAAACGTGTGATAAGCTGTTTTTGCATCGTGATATAATTTTTACCAAATGGGTTACACATAAATATGCTCATAGAGTATGTTATTACACAAAAGTTTTGAAAGATTTTTTTTTATAAATAAATATGCATATTAGTACAATAAATGCATTTCATTAAATGCCTATAGACAAAAGACCCTGTATAAAATACATAAAAATATATCTTAACTATGTATGTATTTTAAGTATGAATGTTTGCAGTTTTTTTTTTGTTTAAAAGTCATTATTGAATATTAATAAGATATATGGTATCAGACAAATGTTTTCGGCAGAATGATTATATAGTATTGCCATTTATATTTTAGCTGCAGTTTACTTTTAGAAAGAAGACATATATTTTCGCAGGCAAAGAAGCAGTTTTCTTTTATAAATGAAAAAACTAGGTGTTAAACAATTAAAAGCGTTTTCTCCCATAATCAAATTTAAAAAACTAATATACCTTTCTATTAGATCAGAAAAAAATAGTTACAACCATAGTGCAAACAGTATGAAAGCATTTTAAACTTTATTAGGTTTTCTTAGACGCAAACAAAGTTTTATTACTCTTTTTTAAAAACGATTTAAAGTTATGGTACTAGAAATTGTCCTTTTTTTTATTAAAGGATTTAATATGTGTTCTGTGCTCCGTAGTATATTTTGAATTAGTTGTGTAATCTAAACGTAAATATCTGTTATGCAAAGCTAAATGTGTAGTATTTAAAATCCAAAACATTTGCTAAATACAGATTAAAATAGTATGATATGTGATTTATGTTTTACTATCGCCATAGGGTATATTTATTTAATGCAAAAAACTCTTTTAATTTGTTAATATAAATATATAAAGAACATCAAAATTTTTATTCTTTATAATTTTTACTTGCGCAAAAATCATATCAGATAAAATTTTTTATAGTTAGAAATTTAGATACAGAATCTATGAAAAAATACAAAGTTAGTTTTGATATATAGTGAAATACCTCTAAAAGGGATCAAAAAATAAAGATGAAGTTATTTATAACCCCAAAGCATACACGTATTTAAATAACAAGACACAACGATTTTTTTTTATTTTGAATACCTTTCTTGTAATGTTTGCGCTTTTGCTTTTAGCTATGTCATGTTCTATATTCTTGGATTAACATTTACCACAAAGGAAATATTTCACAAAAAAAAAAGTATATGTATAGAATTATACTGTGTTAGAAATATAAAATTAACAGGCGAGATATTTTTTACTGTATAAATTGTTGTTAATATTTTATAAAATATCTTTTACAAGATTTAATGTATAACATAGTTTTTTTGCGCAGTTTCTACATGTCAGTATGTGAGCCATAAACCTTACATAAGGTGCAAATATATATTTTACTCAGTGTCTGAAGTTAGAATATGATAAAACGTTTTTATTTAAATTCTTGAATTTCATTAGATCGCCATTTTAAAAATTTAAAACCATTAAGGTATAGGTGCTGAACTTTGGTTACGGCATACAAATCATGGTAACGCATACTCATTTATGGCAAGAAGATAAACTTTAGATGTACTGACATTTCAATATATTTTCCTTATTCAGAAAAAATATCCCGGTGTATTTATAAAAAAAGAATACATTGTGTAAAGCGAAGTATACATTTCTTTTTCCTTAAAAACTAACTTATTTTTTTTACATTTGTAAGGTAAACATAATTAAATGCATGATAAATTTTTATATATGTTTTTTTTAAATACACAAGTAATAAACAGGGTTGCCAGATTTTTTTTGAATATAAACCCAGAATTTTTTTCGAAAAATACCAGATTGGAAACAGATTTGAAAAAGTTGCCAAGTTGTACGAATACCTATATTTCAAGTAAAAAAAGCTTTTTTCAATAGGAAAAGGTTTATATAAAGCAGTTTTGTACAAACTGATACACAGTTGCATTGATAGTTATTTTAATATTTGCAAGAGTCTCAAAAGCGTGAATAAAAACGTTTTATATAAAAAAATGGTTTTGTGTATAGCTTATAGTTGATAAAGTTGTTTTTACAATTTTTAGGATATTTGGCAACAGAAATATTTTGCACTTCATCAATAATTGTTATTAAAAAAAACCAATGCGATTTGAGCGGTATCTAACAAAATTTGTATTTTTTTGTTATACAAATTTTTCTTTTATTTGTATTCATGATATAACGATTTTAAAGTTGTAATATATTCCTGTATATGTTTGCTGTATATTCTTTTTATATGTTAAATAAAAAAAAATTGAAAGTAAGTTAATTGCATATAAAAAAGTAGTTTTTTGTTTTTTTTTGCACAATTAACTTGACAATTTATAAAATTATTGTATAATACCGATATCTACAAGAAAATAGTTTTTTTCGTGAGTTTCTTTTATAAAATGCTAAAGAAACTGCTTTCAATTAAAATTTTATTTTTATTTTTATATTGTTTTTCAAAAACACCAGAAAAATGGAAAATCACCACTTGGTTATCACCAGCAAGTTTTGACTTCTAAAAACACCAGAAAAATATAATCTGGTGACAAATCACCAGATCTGGCAACCCTGGTAATAAAAGGCAAGAAGCATAAAATTTTTCCCGATTGTAACTTTTTTTTTATTTTTTAAACGCAAAAAACGCAATGTTTGCGTATACGGAACTCTAAAAGAAATCAAAATAAATTTTTCCAATAGCTTTTAAATATTATTTAAAGTATTTTTACATATAAATATTCATAAAAGTGTTGGCTTATAAGTGTTTATTTCAATATAAAAATAATTTTTTATCTGAAAAATAAAATTTTATTATTTGTGCAGATGCTATATCATGGTCACTATTTTTACGCAATTGTAACATATTCATAATGTACTTAGGCAAACTTCCGTTTCTTGTCTTAAAGGGTTTGGCCTATAGGGTTGATCCCTAAGGACTTTTTTTTGAACAAATATTTTACCCTTAGTAATTTCATTATCAAAGTTTGTTGTAATTTTAGTACTAATTTACGAGAACGACACACATCATATGTTTTTACGGCTTTTAACCCGTTGGATAAGTCTTTTAAGTACCCTATTTGGTGTATTGGTTTATACAATTGTCTTTTACGGTATAACTATATTTATTTTAATACCAATTGATAAAAAAAAGTATATATAGTGTTCATGTAATTATTCCTCATTTAAAAATGTTTGTAAGTGCAATCATTAGAAGAAGAATTTTTTTCGGCTCTATAGGGCTTCACAGACAATACAGTCCACTGTATTGTATTTTTCTTATAGGGTTCTCTAAAATGAAACGAAAAAAATATCCCTATAGGGTTTGAACCCTTTATGGTTTCCCCTATAGGGTCTGACACCCTTTAAATCAGAGAATAAAAACATATATGACAAAAAACGGAACATGGCCTTAGACTCGAGAGATGCAGAACATAGTTTAGATTAAGATTTTATGCTTTGTTTTAATAGATAAAAAACTATTGGATAATTTTACTGTGGCATGTAATCACACTAACATAAAAACAAAAACAATAAAGTCATGATTACAACAATATAGATATATTTTTAAAAGCCGTATCATTTTTTATAATGTTCTACTAATCACTTAAAGTTGTCATTATTACCGGGTTTTACACGCTATATGCCGCAATTGAACAATCAACTAGCCGCAGTCGTACATTTAATACGCTGCATTTGATTTTTTAATATGCCGCGATTGATTGTTCAATATGCCTCACTTAACGATTCAATATGCCGCATACTGCAAAATAATATGCCGCACTTGCAGTTATAATATGCCGCACTTGTTTTTTTAAAATGCCGCATATGATTTTTCAAAATGTCGCAGGTAGAAAAAAATATAAATTCTTTAAATTAAAATAATTTATTGTATATGCTACATATGATTATCTAAAATAAAGCGTTGTAAAAAAATAAAAAACTATACCTCTGTATTTATACAAAATTGAGCTTTTTAAGCTTATCTTTTAAACTTTACTTTAAAAGTTTACTTTTAAGTGTATTTTTCAAGGCTTTTTTACCTATTTAAGTAGAGAAAAGTTAAAAAATATTTTAAGAAATGAAAAAGAAGAAGTTTCAGAATCATCGAGACTTTTAATTGTAAGATATGTTGTAAATGAAGGCAAAAGCAAAAGAGAAGTGGCCCGGCCTGTAGATATCAATGCAAAACAGTTCGAAGAATTGTATGAGGTACACAGAAGAACAAATTCTTTGTGCAGATCTTCGAAGGGACGCTCATAATGTGCAATTGGCCTCGGAAATAGGAAGCCGCATAACTGCCCTATCTTTCGAAATGTTTTTTATACATTATCAGAAATAAAAGATGAACTAGAAACTGATGTATGCACTTCGACTGTGGAGAGGTGACTACAAAAATATAATGCACTTATAAATTAATATGGCCATTTCCGGAATATAGAAACATACCTGCCGTAAAGAAGAAAGAAAGCGTTATGTTAAATGGTATTTAGATAATTCGGTGCACACGCGCTACAAAAATATTATTTATAAAATATGAAAGTCTATTTATTCTTTACTTGATACGAGTTCATGGGTCTTCGTTACAGGTAAGACCCCTAATGTTATTGAAGTAACTCCTGGGGCAACAATGTAACAATGAATATCGGCATAAATTGCAGAAATATTATTCATTCTGAAGCTGTCTTAGGGTCAGGGGTAGATACTGATTTATTTCGATCTTTTTTAACCGAGCTAAAAATATATTAGGGCATGAAGATGATTACACCATCGTAATGGAAAATGTTTGGTTCCATCATTTTAACGAGGAATTCTACGATAGGTACCCATTTGACATACGACACACCCCCGATATTTTTTTCTTCAACCCATGTGAGTAGACTTTTAGTAAAATTAAAAAACAGTACGAGAAGATCGACTGCACTACGGGGCGGGGAGGAGGTACTTAGTAGAATTTTAAGTGGGACTAAAAGCATAACCGGAGATAATCTTTCAAATTATGTGCGACATTGTGAATCATATTTCGTCAAATTTATAAATGGGGAAGACATAGGAAGAGACTAAATAAATATCAAATTAATAAAAAATGCTTTATAATTAAACAAAAAAAATTAAAAAAAATAAAAAAAAATATTTTTTATTTACAAAATTAATATTTTTTTACCTGCGGCATTTTGAAAAATCATATGCGGCATTTTGAAAAAACAAGTGCGGCATTGTAAAAAAAAAAACCCCCGGCAATATTGAAAAAAACAAGTGCGGCATATTGGTTTTTTAGTATGCGGCATATTGAATCGTCAATTGCGGCATATTGAACAATTGATTGCGGCATATTGAACGACTATTTGCGGCTAGTTGATTGTTCTACTGCGGCTAAGCGACTTTTCAATTGCGGCTATTTGATTGTTTATTTGCGGTCAGTTGTTGGTTCATTTGCGGCAACTTGCGTGCAAAACCCGGTCTATTCAGTTTATATATACGACTTTTGCATGGTATTGTACATATCTTTTTTTCTGCCAAAAAAAAAGACAACTGGTTATGGTTTTTTTTTTAATTATAATAGTAAATGCATTTTTTGCAACGCCATTTGTTTTTTTAACCATGCTTTAACAAAGTTAGAATTCAAATCTTTTTTTATATTGCAGATTTATCTGTTACTAAAAAATTTATCGTAAGGGCGTGTTCCATTGTTTTATTATATCAACAATCAGTATACTGATTTTTAGTACGTAATTTCGGTAATGTGATTTTTTTTTACCGTTTTTTATAAGACAATTTATCAGTATACCAAAAAAAGCATTTCATTCTCTAGATATATTTTCCTAGTTAGTATTTATAAAAAAGACCCATACCCGAAATCTGTATGATCGACACCACATAGATTTTTGATACAGTATACTGAGCTTAAAACTCGATATACTGGCGGTGCGTAAACAAAATAAACATCAGTATAGTAAAATCAAAGATATTATTATACTGATATTTGGTCACTGTATGAAAATGAAACACGCCCTAGAACTCAACTTTTGTGTTTTTTGGGTAAAAATGCGTGTATTTGCAATCTAACATAAGATTTTATCGCACGAAATCAGTATACATAAAACATGTCTTATACTGCTACCAGTTTTTTTACATTAATCCTTATAGAAATCTTTACCTTATAAGATTTTTATCCTTGCTGGTATATTTCATTTTGTCTCTAAGGAAAAGAAATATACCCTGTTGCATTTTACTTTTATTTTGCTTTTTTATACTGTACCTTTTCCCCATATTTTTTCATAGGCTGATACTACATTTCGATTTAAGCTTTTTTTACGTTTATGTAAAAAAATATCGCGAAAAAACAAAATTAATACGAATTATAGATAAACTAAGTTTTTTTGTTAGAAATCTACAAAAAAATATTTTTTTTTTATATTGAAAAATGATTTACTATCTTTTTATTACTTTTATTTATTGTTTTTATTGATAAATTTTTTTTCTTGCCCCTTATTTTCTTTTGGGGCTATTTTACTTTTAGAAAGAGTTATAAGAAAACAAACTTAACCCTTGGGGAGTAATTTTTCTTTTGGTAATTTTATACATGGAACATGTTCAGTCTTCATCATTGTAAATCTCTTTGGGGAACCCTTAAGGGTAAGTAGAATGGAGCACTCCCTTGGTTAAGACCTCTCTAAAGCTTTATATATGTAAAATAAATTACATGTAGGTTTTTCTACAATCATGGAATTTCATATTCTTTTTTAGTTTATATCGTTGTAAAATGTTTTTCTACTAGTATAAACATTTTATAAGCTGTTTTCACGACAATAAACGTCGAATATCTTATAAGTAAACAATAAAAGTCATGCAAAAACTAAAGTATATTTTATCTTTGTACATATGCTTATACAGCATAAAATTATTATGTCTAATATGTAAAATACTTAAATACTTTTATAGTGTAAATAAAAATATAATTTAATTTTTTAGGGGGTTATATAGGACACAAAAAAAGCTTTGCAGAATGATCATTCAATCTGTCTTTTAAATTGATATAACAAGCAACAGGCCGTTAGTATGGCTGAAATATTGTTT
The DNA here is from genome assembly GCA_034694785.1 of Agrenia bidenticulata. Taxonomy (NCBI): domain Eukaryota; kingdom Metazoa; phylum Arthropoda; class Collembola; order Entomobryomorpha; family Isotomidae; genus Agrenia; species Agrenia bidenticulata. The sequence goes on along the minus strand of JAQFYM010004333.1, from coordinate 7,288 downwards.
ACTAAGAACAAATTATACTAAAATATGATTTAAAATGTGACTTAAATAGGTTTTTTATAATATTTTTTTTGCTAATCATTTTTTTCGGTAAAGTAATCAGAAGGCCAGAGGGTTCAAAAAAATATTTAACTCTTGCAAGGTGGATCTTCAATATATGTTGTTACAATATATAGCCATCATGGATAAAAAATTTTTTAAAATTTTTACCATAGTATTGGCGACTTAGAAAACAAAATTTTTAAACAATTCTATGAAAAAAAATATATGTTCACTTTGATAGATAAAAAACTAAAATAGAATGCGATATTGCTATTATAAAATAGCTTGTGGCCAAAAAATTTATTTTTAAATATGATGGTTTTTAGAGTAATAAGGTAAATTAAGTATATTTGCACAGTAAAATATTACTAAATAATTGAATAGTTTTATATTTTAAGTTTTCGGATGTTTTACATTTTAGTTTTTAATATGAAAGGCCTGATTGTTTTTTTGTGTGCACAATAGCAAAGTAGTTTTTTACCTACCTGTATTTTCATGCGTTAATATATTAATAAGAAATTTTTTATCGCTTAAAAATAAACTTTTTACGCAAATACTATCTTAATGTACCTTTTCTGAAATTTGAAGTGCACTTAAAATGAAAAAGAAACAAAAAGAAACAAAAATAACATTTTTTGAAACAGGTATTTTTATTAACGGGATCAAAGTTTTTACTATACGGTATAATATTATACTTATACAAAGTGTATAGTCCAATTTATCTACATTGTATAGTATTTATAACAAGGTGTTCACTGAAGAAACAGTAAAAAAAAACATATTAATCTTTTGTAAAAAGCAGTTCGATCTGCCTTAATTTTTTTTTTCTGTTTACATTGTATCACAATTTTTTACAAACTCTACAAACGTCTATTTATTTAAACTATATAAAAAACAGTATAAATTGTAATCAGTTAAGATCAATGTATTACTTTTAAATAATATATGCTGTTGTAATTTTAAAACTACAAAATATACTATCTAAGTAGACATTTTATACACTAAAATCCGCAAAATAGACGAAAGTTGTTTTTTACGCCAGAAGAAATCGCGATTTACTGAAACTCGTTATAATAATTATATAATTACAATTATGTTTGCAGTTTAACTATAAACAAAATCTAACAGAAGCCAATAAAAAAATCGAGGTAAATCGTTCTAAAAAAACTAATATTTCATTGGAAAAATACTTTCGGATCTTTTGGGCTAAATTAATAACACTTTTAGGCATTGGCGTATTCAGGGGGAAGGGGTTAATAAACCCCCCGTAAAAAATTTTTGCCCTGATTTAAGGGTAAAAATTTTATTTAATATAAATTTGTGCTTCGAACCCCCCATATGTAAAATATTTTTATTTATAAAAAAAAAATATAAGAAGTGTTTATATCAGGACGTATTTGCCAGAATACTAATTTATTTTACTTTTTGACTCAACCACCCCCTCCCGCAATCGTAAAATAAATCCTGGTTCGCCACTGCTGTGAGTTACACCAAATTCAATAGTATAACAAATAATGTTGTAGCAAAAAATATTGTTTTACTATACACATACTATACACTATACGGTATGGTGTTAGTAAGTGTAAAGTAAATTTCATACTTATCGGTTATAGTGCAATCTTCTAATTAAATTGTATTGTTTGTAATAAAATTGTAATTTTATGATTATTTACATTTTTATTTAATATGTGCCGCAGGTAAATTTCATAAAGTCAAATATTTTTGGTGACATAACAAATGGGCCTAAGTAAAAACGCCGTAATAAAAGGGCCTAAATAAAAGGGCCGAAAAAATAAGGGCCGAAAATAAAATAAGATCCATATTTTTTTTTTGTTTACAATAGAGAGGGCAATCCCGGGATTCGAGATCCCTGGATTCATAGGGATGTAAAAAATCCGGAATCCCGGGATTTAAAATTTTTTTATACAAGAAAAATACATAATACAACATACTTATTTTTTTCGCCTTCTATATTGCATCTAAATATGATGCTTCGTTTTTGTGTAATCTTGTATGCATACTACTTCATATTTTCAGCAAGCAATACAAAATGAATTTCATTTTTAGAAGTTGACACAGAATCTTCACTTACACAATAAACACCACTTTTCAAACACTAATAAATATTTTTATATATAAATGCTTTTTATAAATTAACTTTTCAAATTGAACCATTTAGAATTTTTAACTAATCACTAAAACCAGTGGTGTATTGGTCTGGATGAAGGAGAAATGGGAACAGGGGGAGTAAGCCCCCCTAAAAAAATTCACAAATCTGGAAGGAGGGTATTACTCCCCCCAGATTTTAGAAAAAAAAAATAAATCTATAGTGTAGTATAAACCGAAATTGTTTTATTGACAAATTTGATATTACTTAGCTACGTACATTTGTTTGATACCTTCAAGTACTGTACATAAAGTAAAGAATAAAAATTACCTATACTTTAGAGGTTGCCTATTTTTCCGGACATTTTTATACACCTTGCAAGCTTTAAATAGTTACATTTACATCGCTTTTAAATTTTATACACTGAATTGTTTTTAAGCGAGAATGAAAACATAATTTTTTTGTTGCATAAAACTTCAATGTTTTTAGCTGTCGTTTATTTGCAAAAAGATATAATATATGAATTCCTGTACTTATAAGTTTTTTTATTACTTGTTTATTCCAGGGCGAATTTATGTATGGGCGATCGAAGCACTGGCCAATGGGCCCCGCATGCTTAGGGCCCCCAAAATTAAAAAACGCAGATTAAAGTAAATTTGTACGGTTGGACAAAAAGTCTGCATTCAATCATACAAAAAAGACCTAAAACTTCTTTATAATCCAATAGCAAGATACAAAAATTATACATATTAACGAGTTGGTAGATATTACATATTGTAATTGTGTAAAAGCCATAGCTTTTGATATACTTATTATAAATTTTGTACGTGCTGCTATCAATTTTAAAAAGCATTTAACTCTTTCTGTGCGTGCAAGAACTTTATTTTATGAATCTATAAAAACAAAAAAAATTACATTTTAAAACATTAAGTAATAAAAAAAATTAACTATTGAAAATAATTTGCAGGAATAGAATTTACTTATCAAACCAACAGATATCCACTATAATTAGTTTATATTATATACACAAAAATATAATTTATTACACTTTTTGCAGCTCTAGTATATATTCTAAACATTATTTTATAAGTCATTTTAAGCGATGCACAAAAAAAAGATTTTTTAACAGCTGCACGAGGTTTGCTATAATTCAATAAACCGGTTTCGGGACTTTTCTTAATCCGGGGACCAAAAGTTGTTTCAAGGTTTACCATTTTTACCTTATATTTGCCTTTTTTTGGATTTTTGGCGTATAATATAGGACATCGTACACTGTCTAAGCAGTAAATTTTATAATCGTTGGTTAAATTGCCAATAGTTTTTTAAATTTTACTTGCGGCGCATTTATCTGTAGTAGGTGTCTGTCTCTCTCGGTAACAAAATTTTTATCTATATTTAGACCCTAAAGTTTTTGATATTTGTATTTGGCTAGTTATCATAGATTTAAAAAGTCCGCAATACAGTATTTTGCGTTTTTTATTATTCCCCAACTGAACTTAGCGTTAAACAGATTCCATATTTTTAATTGTGTTACCACCGTAGTATGGGTTCGTTTAATTTAAACAAAATAGAAATATCTGCAAAACTAGCATGATTTAGGAAAATCGTTTAATAAAACATCGATCTTTGGCAATATTTTTACAAAATCTGTTAAAAAACCCGGGTTTTTTTGGCTATTTGCTACCCTAGTTTTTATTGAACGTTTATGGCAATTGACAAAAATATATTCTATCAACTTGTTGATTATGTTTTTTTTTTATTTATGAAGTTTTTTTTTGCCTAAAAAACACATTTAATATCGCAAAAATAGGTTTCCTGAAAAAAAAAATGATTTGTGCATTGGAATTATGTTTAAACATATTTTTATGTTTTGTTAAAGCTTTTGACAGCCTCATATGTCTATATGACTATAAATTTTATGTCATAAATCGATTCATAGTTTTATAAAAGAGAACCGGATACACAAAATGCTTCAAATATTATATACACCACAATATAAAAATGTTTACCCAGATTTTATGTGCGCAAAAAACTTCGCGCCAGGGACCCCAAATTCCTAGATCCGCCTCCGGTTTAGTCTATTTTGGGAACTAAATAAAAATAAATGAATCAGTCAAATGTTGTATTTTACAATGTTCTTTGTACAAAGAATGCTTAGAGTTGTACGGGATCGTTTTTTTTTGATTTTTTTTTTTGGATTTTTACCATCAGTGTAAAATTAAAAAATTGAGTTTTAGAAATAATATTTATCCATACTTGCAAAAAATACTTCGTTTTTGCACTACATTTACATATACAACAAAATATCTCAAATATATAGATTTTTAAAAACCTATTTATAGCATAATACAAAATATAAAGAAAACAAGATACATACTAAAAGATATGAACTTGGTTATATATACAAGCCAGCAAGTAAATAAAGCATAAATACACTTATTAATTCTTTTTTACGCCTTTTTCGTTTTTAATAGAAAAAAATTATTAAAAAATACTTTAACAAATAACACGTAAAAAACACTTGTTTAAACACGCAAATATGTACAGTTTGTGTGACAAGCATATATGTTAGTGAAACATATGACTAGAAAAAAACAACAAACAATCTATCAAAGAAAATTAATCAACCCTTTTCTTTTGCCAAAAAAAAACCAAAAAATTAATAGGATACAAATGCGCAGTATTAATAAAAAACTTTCAGTATTTGATTTTTTATATAATTGTTTGTATTATATCTACAAGCTTTTTTGCAAAAAAAAACCTTGCAACTTATAGAAAAAAAAATTACAAAGAAAAAAAACTCTATAATAAAATCAATTTCGTGTATCCTTTTTATTTGAAGAGTTTATTCAGTACGCAAATAAACAGTTATAACTATGTTTCTGTTAGTAATCATACGTAAAAAATTGACGAACTCTGTATTTTTTGCGCAAGTGTATACTTACAGAATTACTCTGGCAAAAATGTGTTTTAGCCGTTGTAAATGTTGTTTAAAAGTAAAAACTTGCGATTATAGTAACTTAATATAGTTCAAATAAACATAGAAATGATTTTTTTGACCTTAAAAGCAATATATATTTACTACAAGTAAATTTTCTGGCAAACTATCAGCAAATATATTTCTGGTATACCCTCAAACAAGTATTTATATTATTAGTAAGTTATAAATTCTACAAAGACCGCACAAAAACATCGTATTCCGCAATATATATATCGAAAATGCTGGTTAAAAAATTACGCACTGTAAAACATTTGAATGCATCATTTTACCAACGCTTGCTTAAATAAACAAGGTGTCGGAAATCTGCAGGCGTGTTGTTCTTGTAGCGTCGCAATCCATTTTTGTTCATCGATTATTTATTAGTTGATTACTTCATGTGTAAAAAAAATTAACTTTAGGCACTTTCGACGTTTTTTACATAATTTAGTGGATAAGACAAACGGTGGTTGTAATTAATTTATGTTTGCAAGCATCATGAAGTTTATTGCTATGTATTGCAAATTTTTCTATAGAATTTCTTACTTAATACGTAAAAGAAGAAGCAGCATGCAATAAAAAACGTCAAAAAATGCGCCTATTTCCTTTTTTTATTGCAAAAGCAGTTTTTGTTGAATTGGGGTTTTTCGACTCATAACACGATTATTTTAGCAAAACGGTACCTTATTTTTAGGAAAATTCTTTAAATGATATGTATTTTGTTAGTATGTACCTTTCCAGCTCTTTCTTCATATATCTAACAGAAAAATTGCAACAACCGCAGTCAAAATAGTTAAAAACTTTCGCTTTTGTTTGTAATATGCATTTATCGCAATAAACTCATAAAAATAATTCAATTATAATTATAGTAAAAGAAAGGGATATTTTTATAATTTTTGTACGCATATATATATCATATGAGTAATCGCCATACAATTACACATTTTTACAATTCATATTGCTTTTTATGACGATTTATGGCTGCGGCCGAATCGCCAGCGTGCCCTAAAAAGAGGGTATGTCAAACTCGCTAGGGTCAATTTTAAGGGCTGTTTTTTAATGTATAACAAAATAGAAATTTTAAATAAATTAAATATAAAATCTATGTAATATCTCTTTTTTTAATATGGTTTTTGTTTTTTTTCTAATTTTTATTGTTTTTTATTATTTTTTTTTATTAACCGACCCTACCCCATCCCTAACACTAACCGTAACCCAAACCTAACGCTAACCATGTGATTATGTTTTGCCATGGGACACAACTATTCCTTACAAGTATTTTATTTTGCTTTTTAATTTCGTTTTATGTCATTTTTTACGTTTTTTCTGGCGAGATTGCCGGCATAGTGGGTCATACAGGCGCCGTGGCGAGTTTGCCCTGACCACGATTTATAGCCATTTACCGAAAAAAAAAATCTTGTCAGTTTAAACCCCATAATCTTATCAAAAGTTAAAATTATAAAAGCCGTGGCAGAAACATAACTTCATCAGTTAACACTTATTTTTTATAAAAATTACTTAATTTCTTCTGTGCAAACGGCAAACACCAGCACATTTTTATTTAGAAAACCGCTTTTATGCACAAATTTAGTATTTGTTTTGTAAACAAAGGTTTTCTTCGTATAAATGGATTGATATGTATATAAAAATATATATATTATTTACGACACAAACTTAAAAACTTCCAAATCTTTTATTATATATAAAAACAGTGCTTTTTTTGATAAGCCTTTTTTTACACTATTTTAAAATAAAAATACTAAAAACGTAGTTTGCCACATAAAGTCATGCTAATGAAAGTTAAAGATATAAAAAGGCTTTTCTAAACATTTATTTTATCTAATACGTTATGAGAAGTTTATTTTAAAGCTTGCGCTTAGTTTAAAATAACATTTTATGCTGAATTCAGATTCAAATCATAAAAAATTTGCTTTTTAAAAAGCCATTAAATAAAAAAATATGATGAAAAGAAAAGATATATAAAAACTATATAAATTGCAAAACTAGTATTTTCTCACACGGTTTTTTGTTTATTGCGTTTCTATCAACTAGGCTATAGTCTTTTCTAGTATTAAATTACTAAAAAAAGTCCTTAAAAACAACTTTTCTAGAATTTCTTAATTTGTTATTAAGAAAAAAATTAAGTAAAAAAAAAATTTACAAAA
>JAQFYM010004332.1:0-15842 GCA_034694785.1 Agrenia bidenticulata | reverse complement strand
GCTAGAAAAAAATATTGATATAATTAAGAAAATAAAAAGTCAAAACAATACTTATTCTTTAAGAAAATCTTCGTCTTTTTTGGCACTGAAAATTACAATAATAGGTGTGGGCCAAATTCTCCATCGTTAAGCCAAACGTATAGATACGTAACTATAGAAATACATAAGCAGTGTTTTTTTGTCTTATAATTACTGGTAGTATGTGCGACTGAATGAAAAATACTGCAGATTATGTAAATCGGCTGCTTCGTTCGATTTGCAGTTAATATAAACGTTGAAAAAAACGCTGCGCTACATATAGATATGGTAAATGGCAAAAAAAAATATGAATATATTTTTTGCATGTTAATAAATACATATATTAACTTATTTTAAATTAGTCAAAAAAAACCAAACCCGACTCGACCCGAAGTCCAAAAATACGCAAACACCCGGCCGGGGTACCCGTTAATTGTTATTAATGTATTTAAAATTATATTTAGGGAACACACCCGGTCCTGTATTATGTAGATGTTTTTTTTGCATCTTTTTTTTTACTTGCTTTTTTTAGTTAATACTGGTGTAAGGTTTTTAAATTGCATGTAAGCTTTAAAATTTGAGTTTTTAATGTTTTGCATTCTTTTTATTATATACAAATATATTTTATCTTGTTTTAATTCCTAAACCGTCTTTATAAAATATCTTTTTGATTTTGTATTTAAAATCTTTACATGTTTAAAATGTTGTTCAGTTTATTTTTTTTGTAACACTTCAAGTTATTTATACGTTTGTTTACCTTATTATAATTTGCAAAATTCGTTTTAATTTTTCTTCTTTTTTTACTTTTTTTTTAAAGATTTAACCATTTTTTTTTAGGTTTGCAATAAATATATAATATTTATTATGGCAATTTTTTTATTTCGTATCATGTTCCGTTTTTTTTTTTTTTTTTGTATTTTAAAGATAGCGGTATCACATAGAAAACTTTTCTTTTTACTTAATGGCTACTTTTCGTAATTTATTTTTTTTGTGTATTCAAGTAATTTAATTTTAGTCCTCATCGACACAGGCGGATCCCTGACTTATAAGTTTAGAGAGGGCACTCTTAAAACAGACTTTAAACCCGTGTAGACTCTATATTAGAAAATGAGTGACCTTAATTTCATATGTAAATTCTTAAAAATAACAAATAAAAAAAATGATTTAATTATAGATTCATGTCGACAAATAGACACCCCATAAAACGCTGGGCATATTGACTAGCGTTCCGCGCGCCTCATCCCTTAGATACACCTATGCCATAGATGAGAATAATATAAAGATTTGTTAGTGAAAACGGCAAGCTTTAAACAAGATAAAAATAATTTTAGTATGAGTTCGACAAGAGGGTGGAATCGACAAATAGCAAAATATCCACGAATCGAGGATTTAGAAGCAGACCACACACTAACGATAAAAAATTCGTTAATGCCGTGCAAAGGCAAGATTGACATAAAGCAGATGTAAAACAAAGCTGTTGCTTCTACGAAGAGCGAGCATAGTAGCAAAGCGTCAACGAAAATTGGCCACAGATGATATCATGTTACTTACGATAACATGCGGAATAAAAAAATGGATGTGTTTGTGGACAAACTCAAATTAACTTTTTGAGTGTCTGACAAAACACCTAAATACGGCGCGTTGATTTTTGTATAAAAAGGCTTGTAAGATTTACCAATAATATTAACGTAAAAAATGTTTGGGAACCGGTTCTTATAACATGGTTTAGGATATAATGACAAATAAAAAATGATAAATATTTGTGTTACAAGTAATGGTTTGCAAAAAACAATACTTCAATGTATTTGCAGCTGACATTACATTGTGAGTGCCTCCCACACAGGTAAATCAACTATACAATATTTATGTGTATTAATTCAGACAGGTTTATTATTCTACGAATCAATTAAAAGACAACGATGAGAACCGTACGTGATTTTTAAAATGTTTTTGTTACTACATGCAGGGGGTACATCCTGCCGTACTACGTATTAGTTATGTTGTAGCTGTTGAGGTCGCTGCACAGTTGTGTTTGGAACATCCAAGCATATAGACGCTGTTAAAATTCTAGGCAATAGACAAGGATGCCGTTACAGCCTAAGGTCTTGTTTTACTATACGGAAACGATACTTGTTGACAAAAAAATTAGAGCATTCTTACATTACGCCTTTGTGCTTGTACATTTGTAATTCGAAAACTACAGGTCTATTATGCGAATAGGTTAATAAAAACCGCCAGTTAAGCTGTAAGAGAATAGATAAGTATATGGTAAAATTTATTTTTATTAACAAGGAGAAGATGTACTTAAAAGAAAAATTATTTATTGTCGAAAATGTAGACTGTTATATAAGAAAAAGGATTATTGTACAAGCTACAACTGCTGAAGTATAGCAAGGATTAATCTTCGTATATAAGAGGAGTTACTTCTGTTTTAGACTTTCGATGTTAATCAGTATCTTACAAAAAGTGAGGCATGTTGAAGGATAAAGTATGTTTGGTCTGAGCACAACGTATTTAAAAAAATTGTCTTTGTAGAAAAATAAAAACATTAGAAAGTACTCTCATGTTAAGAAGTATTCAGGGTTTTAAAGTGTAAAAATATTTTCATGTTAGAAAAAAAAATGCACGTAAATTGCCTTTAATGCAAAATATCCATATTAAACCTGTTTTGTTTCTTATCTTGAACTGAGCACTATGTTTATTTTTCAGATTTGGTTTTATGTTAAAAGCATATTTAACACTTGTTTTTTATTTATCTTTTTTTTATATTTATTTCTACTTTTTATTTCTACTTTTGTGGACTTGTAAGTCGTTTTCAGCGCATAGTTGTTTATGTTTTTTTTTCTTTTATGTATATTGTTTTTTGCCTTTTAATTAAAATTTTTATTTTTTTTTGATTTCAATAATTGAAAAACCGCACGTTATTCTTGACGCTTATTTGATTTATAACATCGGTCTTTGTTGTGCAAATCCTGAAAAGACTTATAATTAGGTAATTTACACAAAATAAAACATCTTTTTGACCTACTGTTACCACATTGTAAATTTTTTTGTCTAGAAATACATATGCAATGTTTTTTTACGCACTGAATTTACGATTATTTTACTAAGATTTTACTCATTAGCATCTAGTTTTTTTTCTTTCGACTGCTTGTATTCTTAATGCTTATACTTCTTTAAGTATACTCATTATTTTGTGATAAGCATTACTAGTAGCATTTACAAGTAAAATAAGTATAAAAATCATTAATTCTTCTATGTTTTGTTACTTTAAATACTAATACAAAAACATCCTACCTATATTTTACACCCATCATAAATAGTAATTAAGCTGATAAAAAACGTCAAGATAAAAAAACAGGCGTACAAATCATTTTTGCGGGCCAATATAGCCCTGTTTATGAGCGTTCTATACATCGCGTCACATCTCCTTTAGAGGCAAAATACCGCAAAAATTTGCCACGGTAAAAAAAGCGTCAATTCGTCTTTTGCAACAGACTGACGCCTCATTGTGCAACAGCTTCACCCGCGGTTTTTCGCGGCCCACAGCGAATCGACGCTACGAGAATTCAAGTAAAGAAACAATATTATGGAAAAACTGAATATAGATGTAGGTATTTAAACGTAGCAGATACTGATTACTGGTATCGTTAAGATGCCTTCGGTTATAAAAATTACTTAAAACATGTACTTGTAGTCATATTCATTACCATGTTTAAATCAAAATGAAATAGCATAAATACAGAGCAGAATATTTTACGAAAAAGCAATAAAAGCAAAAAAAAAACTGAAACGCATAGCAAAGCTAGATAAAAAAGTAACGGATTGCGGATTGTCAAATTTTGGTGTGACGCCATATGATTTTAAAATACCTGATTTTTAAGAGTAAATAAAGTAATTATACTATCATACTTCTTGCTAAATTGACTTGTTTATATACTAAAGATTGTAGAGTTTATGTATTTTGTTCTGTTAAGATATCCTTCTATCATAATTTTGCTTAGCTTCTTACTTTTTGTTTACATATTATGACATCCATACTCATTTCAAGCTACTTATTTGTTTTTTGATTGGTTTAGTTTTATAATGTGTCTAGGCTATTATATGTATAATAGAAATGTTTGTTTGTTTTGTAAGTTTTGCATGTACGGCAACATACATGTAGTCAGTTAGAATTATTTCATCCTTACTAGAAAGTGCATTTTCGCATAAAGGGGCATTTATAACATTTACAAACAATAATTTTATATCATTATCCTTCATTGTCATTTGTGAGAAATATGTTGGTATTTAAACAATGAATGCGTTTTTTATTTTTTCGGTCTTTAGGTGCTTTTTTTGGTTTTTCTTCAGCGTAAAATTTGTATAAGCTATCTAAAACAATTGATGCTTGTTTAATCAGACATATTCAAAAAATCACCCATATCAAAAAAACAATTATAAACTGCTACTTCAATTTCAAAATACTACTTTGATAATTTTGCAATCGGACTATTTAAGACAAAAAATTTATCCTGTAATAAACTTTAAGATTATGAATATTTTCTTGGTCACGGGGTTGCGCACAACGTGTCACATTTGGTCGGTAATCATGCGCTCTAAATTTGATTTCTGGTGATTTTATGCCGTAAAAAGTTATCCGAAATATTAGAAGGATCTTTTTCTTATTCTCGGCTATTATTATATTTATTTTAGTCAAACATTATTGTAAATTGTTGCCGTCATTCAGGAGTTAATACTGTTAGCCGTAATCGCATACAACCTGCACAGTGTTTTTTAACAGTTCGTGCCTTGCTGATTTAGCCCACATTTACAACAACCAGTTTTTTACGTTTCCCTAACAACACAAATTTTTTATTGCGTAACTTATCTGTTTTGTGCCTATAGAAATATGTTGCTTTTTTCTCTTGGGATAATTATGCTGGCTTCCTCAGGAATTTTTTAGACAGGGGATAGTCGGTGTTTTTAAAAAAAAGATTGGGTAAGAACACGATTTATGAAACCAAAATCTTATCAAATGGTATAAATTTTTTATTTATCAGTTTTTATATTTGTGAGTTTTTCACCAAAAAATCTCAGCACAAAAAAAAAAGTCTCCCCCATAATTTCAGGTGCAACTTTTTTGTAGGGGGGCACCCCCCCCCCCCTGGGTACGCCACTGGTGCATATAAATGAAACTTGTATGAAAAGTAAGGTTCATCTATATATTATATCGCGTCCTACCATGTATTTAGTTTGGCCGATGTAGATTTTGTAAAAGTGCATGGCAGCGGCGTTATCTTCTGCTGTACTCATTGTTTAATTATTGTGCAAATATACGACTGTTTTGCTCTTTTAACACATCGTGTCAGCCACTTCGACTACTAAATTCGCAAATTCTTTGCCGTAAACAGTTTTTGCACAATTCATGTTATATTTACCATCGATCGGTATGCCTTAATTGCGGAGATTGATAAGATTGCTATTTAAATTTAAATACCTGGCACATCTGTATTTTTTAAAGGTTTTGCTACGCGGATTACAGCCTTCTCAGCGTTAGATCTACTGCTTTTGCTACTGCTATGTCTACTGTTTTGTCTGTGTTTTGTAAAAATGTTACAGGCGCTTGCATTAAATTGATGCGCCAAAGCAAATTTGTTTGCGTTTTGATTGTTCTTTACTGGGTCACCTGATTTTATCGTTTCATCTGTTTAAGTCTTTGTTCTTTTTTTTCTTGTATTAATAGAGGTCAATAAAAAGCAAAAATCTTCAATTTTTATAAACTCTTTCAATTAAAAAAATAGAAGTTGCAAAAACTCGCATTTGAAAACATATACATCAGGAATTTTTTCTTTTTAAATCAGCGATTCTAAAATACAGTATAGTGATATTATGTATTATTTCTATACTGTGTTTTGCACTGCAGATATACCTTTCTGCTATGAATATTACTACATATATTATGTAATATACGAGATTTGGTTTTTATTTTTGGTTTTAAAATTGGCAGGTAAAAAATAGCGAAGTTTTACTTAATATGCAGAGACTTGTTATCGTTGACATTAGTTATCAGTGTTATGTAGCAAGCCATTGACATAAAAATCGTAGCAAACTCAGATGTGCAAGTTAAGTGTCATTTCTTTTGCGCAGGAACATGCCAAAGTGGAAACTGGCAAATCCTGTTTACGTGGTAAGAATGGCAATAACGACTAGACTTTGTGAATGCACTATAGAAACACACATTGCAGAATAAATACTTGTAATCTATACGAAAAGATACAGAACAATTTTTTCAAAACATAATGCAGCTTTAACACTTAAAAGCTTATGTAATGACTCTTATTAAAGATATTTAAGTTTTGCGCATTAGTGTGCATACGCAAAAGAACATTAAAAAATACTTTTACTTGCTAGTAGTAACAACGAGTAAAAGTATGGTATATCAAACACATCAATATGCTTATTTTTTTGTCTGTATTATTTTACAAGATGTTCATTGCTTTTTAATGCAAATTGTATATATATGGGTAACCTGGGAATTGTATTAATAAGGATTTTCTTTTGCTTTGCAAAACAATGTTGCTAGTATACGTACAAATCTACGTAGCAACGCTTATTTCATTGTACTCCGATGCTGTCACACAACAGTTTTTTTTAAACATTACAATAAACGCTTATTGGTCTATACCGGTTGTTTTGATGCAGATTGCAACTTAATGTTATAAATATACTTGCATCAGTAGTAAAATCGAGCAATTTTGGTAATTTGTTGTTGCATTTACAAAGAAAATATTCTTGTGATCTAATATTAATATAAAATATACGTTTTGTGCAAACGATTTTTTGACTTTTCTTATATACAACGTTTGCTTATATAACTGCCACATAGAACATGCCGCATATTGTAAATTTGCAATAAAACAACTGCTTTTATCGCTTTTACGCAGCAAATGTACTTGTCTGCTTCATTTATATTTTAGTTTTTTTTGCAAGTTACTAAATGTCATTTCAAGTAGATGCATTATGCTAAAAAAGGCTTACATTTAGCTTAAAATTTTTGCTGATATTGCTGAGTAACCGTAGTCATCTTTAGTTATTGTCAGAAAAAGGTTTTAGCAGCAATATTAAGATAAAATGATATGTATTGTATCAACACAAAATAAATTAAGAAAATTTTTTTATCGTTTTTTAAAGCTACAAAACATAAAGATATGGCATTGACGGCTTTTATTAATGCAGTAAAACGTAAAAAATTCCAAGTAATGTTAACCCTTTTGCAGTACCCTGCATATATAGACCACACGCTGCTACAGGTCTTATATAAAAATAAAAAAGAATTTATTGACAGTTAGCAAGAAACAAGCAACACGCTTAGATGGTCGTAGTTGTTTCTTTCGAAACAATTTAAAAACAATTGTTTGTGTCGATTAAACTGCATTTAGTGATATGAAAAGTATACCGTTTAAAATACAGTGCAACTAGGTAATTTGCAGCCTAAGGTAATACAGCCTTTTATTGACTACAAACGAAATCTTGCATTATTTAAACATGGCAATATTGGGAGCTTAAATACATTAACTAAAACGTAGCTTGTTGCAACCGTACCAAACTATACTTGATTATAATAAAAACAACGTACAAAATAAGCAGAAGACGTTCAAGCCTATATGAAACATGCAGACATGCTAACAAGCTTTTTAGGTTATGTTAGGTACGAAACAGATTTTAGAACTATCTGTAGGATTTAAAGTGTAAATTTTGGCTATAATTTAGTTTTATCTTGACATTGCATACAATTAAACCACAAAAAAAAAAAAAAACGTTTAATTTTGTATTTGTCAATTTCAATTTTTTTAAATGCACAATCGTAATGAGTTTTGGTCTTGTCAGCATGATAAAGCTGACACAACTCATGCATCATTCTGTTCATTTCAATTTTGTGGTTTTTTTCTTGTACCATAGCTAGTTTTTGTCGTAAAAAATTTAAATTTATGTTCTAAGTATTTACCCTTTTCTGGAGTGGCTGTTTGCGTTTTTATAATTGATTTTTTATTCTCTCAATATTTATTTTCAATTCAAAATGTACTTAATTATATTAATATATTTTTATTAACGTAAAAAGGGGGTTTCAAAGGTTTTTGTCGTAACATAGTATAATATGCTATCCCAGATAAGGAACCCAAAAAAATATACTTTACAAAGTATTTGCTGACATTTCATGATCTACGAAAAAACTAAAACACACGCCAATATTAGGCTGATTTGTTATTGTCTTTACACAGAAATTTATAAAACCTTTTAAGGGTTAGTAATCTGCCAGACTGTGGCTGCAGTACACCTATAAGCTGTAAATATTCAAATTTGACATACAAACAATCCTGGTTTTATACTTGGTAATTCCTCGTGAGCTTGCTAAAATGTGTATTTGCAACATATATTTAATGCAGGATCTAGTTTTTTTCTGCCACTGTTACACATAAAATAGTAAAAAGGTTAACGGGCATGTATGGTTTACCAAGAAACACTAACAGCCCAAAAGCGTGGCGCAGTTTTTGCGGAGGGGAGAGGGGGGCAGGGAGAAAAATCCGTTTTCAAAAAATGTTTTTTTGCGCCTAAATTTTGGGGGGGGGGGTTCTTTTTACTGCAGACACTTTTCTGAAAATAAAATATGATAATAAAAAATTAAAAACGCAATTGCACAAAAAAAACCAATATAGTATTTATAATAAAATATTTTGATTTTAAGCGTGTTTTATATAACATAAAAATACAGACTACTCCTCCTTTTATAATTCCTAGCTAAGCCCCTGTTACAGCCCTGTAATTTTTTTGGAAAAATATAGACAATCGATAAACAATTCATAAATTAACTTAAGTTGACGAAGTGTAAACAATTTTGGATCTAGGTAAATATACAAATTTTCAATAATGGAAAATTTTATTTGCTTCTAAAAATGGTTTAAAATTATGTAAACTCGTAAGCATTTGTAACATTAAAAAACTAGGATGTTAAATTGCACACTTTGATACACATTTACGCATTTGAAAAAGTCGGAAGGGATGGTTGTCCTTGTAGAAGATTTTTAGTTTTTACAAATCATAAATTTTACCATAATTTTTTTTTTTTTGCAAGTATATATTCCGCAGTAAAAAACATTACACATGGACTATGCAATGGGCAAAAGTCGTCCTACAAGAAACTGAGTTTTTTGTATATGTTGCTAGAAACAGTACAAGGGTATAACAAGCCAAAATAAACAGATTATAAGGACGAAAAAACTATATAAAAACAGTTCAAATGTATTGACTGTATGCAGTTAGATAGACCAATGCAGAGACTCTTGCACAAGCTAAATGCGATGATACTCTAGTGACGTAATTTAATTTCCACTAAACGCTTTACATTACATATTTTTTTCGACACAGGTGAATAAATTAAACAATATTGAAATTTCAAATCCACATTAAATGAAATTTTATTTTTTTTTAAAACAATAAATTAAAGATCACGGGTCATGTTTGTACATTCTTACACGCATTTTTTTTTAAATTAGCAAAACAACCATTTTTTTATAAAAATAAGGTAATATTTATACGCAATTAAAACGCAAAAAAATTGCAGGTACAAAAAACGAAAAACTCAATGAAGAGAAACATCTTTTGTAATTCTACAAAAAAATTTTCTTTATTTGTCTAATCCCTGTAATTTTATCGTGCAGTTTTTATATTGATCTGGTGAATGTTGGTTGGTCGGCTTTCTTTTGTTATCTGTAAGGAGGCAACAACGTCATAAATTGGAATTTATGTATATCATTTACATATTTTGTTTCGATCGCTATGTATTTTTTAATTGTACGCATTCCATCTATTTATTTGTCCATATTATAATAGCAAAAAAAGGTATTCAATACAGATTTAAATTGTATTTTTCTATCCCAAAAATAATTTAAATAGCAGGCTACACTACAAAACTAGTCAAATTTGCATATTAGCAAAAACAGCGAGGTACAAAATACATTTCTAAAGAAGAATTATTCTAACAATGATTATTTATTGTAGCAAGAAATTGATTTTTAAACGTTATTGTACGCAAGATGCGATATTAAAAATCAAAATCAAAAAACCATGAGAAGGGGTATGCAAGAATTCATAGCAACGATTTAACAATAACCAACTTGTTTTTTATAACAGATCTAAGATCTACAAAAACAGCTTTCAAAACAGAATACGTACCGCGCGATCGTAAAATGGTATGATATGAATGTTCAAATTGTTAATGGCTTTTCTTTTACAAATACATCAAAAACCTAACATTGTAAATTATTAAACAAAACCTTTTTAAGATAGGCAAGGTTTTCTTATACAGGTAAAATTCTAATAGCAGTTACGTATTTTTTAAAAAAAATGGTCGATCTGCCAGGTACAAATTTAATCGCTATAATTTTGTAATAATAAAAATAATGATTAAGCCTTTAAAATACAACAGAAGCATTTTCGGTGTAAAAAACCTAATAAGTTTTTAGAAATGACAAAAAAAATTCAGTGTAAAGTAAAATGAGAATACGGTATTTTTTCAGCAAGTTCTGTTTCGGATGAACGATATTAAAAGAGTTCAAAATGTTTTACATTGATTACTGGCATATGTGTATTTATTATGTGTGTTATTATCCGATATTAGTTTTAGAATGCATAAAGAAATATATTAACTATATCTGTTGTCTTTTTGGGCGTTTTTTGTAAACTAAAAAAAGTTTAAGTAATTGCTGTTTGTTCCAAAAAAAAAATTGTCACATGAAAAAATCAACTACATGTATGTACTTTTAAAACGCCTTTTCTTGATAGCCAGTGGCGTTTAAGAAGTTCAGTATAAATTAAAAAAAAATTTGCTTCAAATATCTTTTTTATTGTTCGTTTTATGGGTTGCGACTGTTTGTTTATAAGCAGTACGAGTTTCTGTTAAATCATTTGATTGTAAAAACTATTACAAAGGCAAAAAGCCCAAACGTCATTATAATTAATGCAGAAGTATGTCTATTTTTTTGCTCAAGCTCATTTTTTTGTTTGTCTCAATTATTTTTAAAATCCAAGTCTCTAGGCTGCGCGATTAAAGCCTTTTTTTCGCGCATAACACTGTTTATTAAATTGGTAATTACTTCTGTATTGTGATGTCTTTTTTCTAATAGCAATTTAACATACACGTCTTTTTTTCACGGACAAAACGTGTTGCAGTTTTTTGCGTTTTAATATAGTTAATCGCAGGGAATTTAACAAAAAGGTTGATTCAAAAAATTAAACTGCGTGTTTCTGCTGTAAACGCTTATTGTATTACAATCCTATCTGTAACGTACCTTTAAATGCTATTGCTATCCTATAAATGTACAGTTTGTGTTATACGGTGTTGCGTATATTGCTTTTGTTTTTTTTATATTTACAAACCATCATAAGTAAAAAAAATTGCTTGTAAAATTCTTGTATTATGCAGTCTTTTTACATTTATACAAACGTTCTTTTATTGCATGTTTATATGCAGTAAAATATACATAAGTAGCTATACGAAAAACAGTTTTGTTCATTACGTAGGAAGCATACACGCATCAACGCAGAACTGCACTGGTCTGTGTGGCGATCATATTTAAGCGAGCATATGTCAGCAATCCTCGCAAAAAAAAAACTACGTGCGGCTGTCATAAACATACTGACGTATATTACGCAAAAATTAACTAAACAGTCTTTTCGGGTATTACTTATTTTTATAGCAAATTTGCAAAAATGTACGAAAGTTGTTATGCGAAGACCTAATATGTAGTTGCTTATACTGAAAAAACATTTTGCATAATATATACAACTAAAAATAGGCTGCGTCACGTCGGTATGTAACGTCTAGCGAGCAATTGGCTGCTATACTTTTCTTTATGTTTTTTAATTGTTACTTATAGATATTAATATTAGGTAAAAAGGAATTTAACAAACATATATAGCATTTTCGACGTTATAAAAACTGCACTTGTACGTCAAATATGAACAAGAACGTTTCAATTTTAGGTTTTTATCTTTATCAAGCAAACATTGTACAGGATTATTTAATATGTTGCTTTGAATGACATTCAGTAATTAGATAGTACGAAAGGTGTTTTTTTCATGTTACTTTCTGTTTAGCGATGTATTTATGCAAAAAGTGTTTTCTTTAGTAAAACTTCTTCGAAGAATAACGACCTAAATATAAAAAACCTGAATGAAAAATATATGACAAAAGATATAATCAAACGCAAACATTTACAATAGTAAAAATTACAATATAGAACATATAAAAAAATATTTACTAGACTCGGATTGAAAGTAAATGAGGCTGTTTTCTAACATAAGCTCTAAAATATTAACATATGTACAAAGGCAAACTACAGTACGGCTGACAAAAGAAGGATACCTACGTTTATTTTTTTATACTAAATTAACTTTTTTAACTATCTGAATGCAAAACAGAAAACATAGTTTTAAAAGGCAGAAGTGCAGTTTTTATGCAGCTCATGCGACTTTCAGCATAACATATTTCAAAGAACTTTCCGTTGTTGAAAGATTAAATCTTGCTTGCGAGAAACTTTCTTTTCTACTATATTTTTTGGTCCATCTTTCTACAAAGATCATGTATTTGACTGTCTAGGCTTATAAAAAGTAAACGTTGAAAACGACGTTTTTTTTTTTTCTTTGGACACAAAGCCAATTTTTAAATAAAAACATTTTGTTATACAGTTTTTTTTTCTTATTATATTTGTAATTGCACATATCGGTATGATTTAGACACTTTGAAAAATGCAAAAAGTTTGCAACACGTTTTTGCAACCTTAATTGAATACTAATTAAGAGAAAAACATTGCGATTTCCATATGGAAATTTAAGATTTTCGACAATTAAAATCATCCTAATTATGCTTTTTGTATTTATCAAACGCTTAGAAACATTATTTTTTTTTGAGCAAAAGGTGCGATGTTGGCCTTTTTTACCGTTGTATAATACTATTTTAACAATTTCTTTCTCTCTATCATGTATTTTACATGCAATATATTTGTAATAGCAAATGTAAACGTTTTTAACAAGAATAAAACATAAGGTAAGGTGTAATCAGTAAAACATTACTTTTTTTGTGGTGACGGTTAATTCTTTTTATAATATTTTTATGGGCATTTAAAAAGCAACTCCCAATCTTATAAACAAAACATTTTAATGACGGAAACATTTTTTGTTTTTGTTTTTGTTTTCGTTTTTTTTTTGTTTTTGTTGAAAAAAATGAATGTATAGATATTTTTACACAAATTTCCTACACCATAATAAAAAAACGGCTCTTTCTAATGTTAGCTATGATTTTTAAATTTTAAATGCAAAGGACTTCTCTACAAAATGTATGCGCACCACAGTGGCGTAGCCAGGAATTTTTTAAAGTGGCATTTTAAAGCAAAAAAATGGGAAAAATGTCAAATCGACAAAAACAGTATTTACAAAAAAATTCTTTATGAATTCTAAAAAATTCCCATTTTCTTACTTTTTTCTTGCTAAAAATTTTTTTGAATCTAATTTTAGACCCCACTTTATTTTCAAACGCAAAATTTTTTGTGCGGGGGGGGGTTTCAATCCCCCCTGAAATTTTTATTTGCTAGATTAATTTCGTTTTTGCACGTAAACAAGATATTATAACATAATTTTTTTTTTTCAACCCTCCCTGACAAAAATTTCGGATCCCACTCCTATTTGAAACGCCCAAACCTACTCCATAAATACGCGCATGGCGTACCACATGTATAGGTATATAGTATTTGCATTTTTTATTGCAAAAAAACGCCTTAAACTTGCATAAATTGTTTTAGGCAATAAAAAAAATCAATACTCAACAAACTCGTTTCATTTGAAGATCTTTGTAACAAAAATGTGTCAGTAAACTAAGCTAAAAAAAGGAATTCATCACTAAAGAAAAACCACAACAAAACCGTCCAACGGTTTTTACATATATCACAACATGCATTCTTAACACATCACTTTATTTAAGAAGTAAAAAAGGTACAAAATTTTGGAAAAAATTATAATAAAATTTTACGTGTATATTTACGTATACAGCTCAATAATATTTTAGTGTCTTTGTTAACTAAACCGTTGCGCCTATATTTCAAACGCCAGAAAAAGGTTAAAAAGTGTTTTTGATTATAATGAGGTCAAAGGCACTTGGAGCAAACACCGCGCTTTGTTTATGACAGCTAAAAAGCAAAAACAACGCAAAAAGCATTGTTTTACAAGTCACCATTTTACAAATGGTATAACGAGTGTTGACAAATAAGAAAAAGCCAATTATACAAACTTAAAAAAAAAGCAGAGCAACGTCAAATGCGCAGATTAAAATATTTTATGGCTACATTAAATAGTAAAAATATAGCAAAGCTTCTTTTATGGGTAAAAAGTTTAAAGTTACTATGTTTTTTTTATACTTTTGGTGACGTTATCAAAAATCAGTGTATTTTTTAAAATTGCTTTTCCAGTATACCAACATATTTTTTGTTGTTGCAAAATTAAGTTGTTTGCCTTGACGTAACTAATGTATGTTTATAAACTGCTGTTGCACTACATCTTATAACTAAAACTACAAAAAACCAAAGTAAATTGACTTTGCTATTACATTGTTAGTTTTGTGCTCTTATATATTTTTTTGGCCGCTTTTTGTTTTTTTTGCATTCGTGATTAACTTAAAAAAAATATATGTTTATTTTAAGTTTGTAAAAAAACTATCTCTGGTTTTAGCAAAAAACATACCTGTGGGTTTTTTATATGTATCTGTTTCTGTACAATATTTTGAATTTTACAACAACTATATCTATCATTGAATATACATGGGTTTCTGTATATTCGCGCGCTAATGCGACGTACTTTGATAAATTTATTGTAATTTGAAATAAACTGAAGCAGTTTTTGTATGAACAACGATAACAAAATTTACTTTACATAGTATAGGTATATTGTTAAGTAGGGCCCGGAAACTTTGCCGGAAATTTTACAAAAAACTCGGCATTCCCGGGTAAATTACCGGTAAAAATGCCGTTATTTTTTAAAATCTCATAAACGTACTTAATGGCTATAAGTTCAACAAAAATTGACTTTTAATAAGTTGGTGCTACGCATAATTAAGATTTTAGTTTTAATTGCTAAAAAAATACTTATAACAAAATAAAAAATAAATTTTCATATAGACGCATTTTACTCAACGCAAAATTTGATCTTTAAAAGAAAACGTAAAATAAAATGTACCGAAACTCGGTCTGTAAAAGCTTATTGGGAGAGCCATATAATAAATAATATTTAAAAAGTTATTAATACTTTTATTTCTATTTTATATAGTAACATGTCTAATTTCAATCAAGGTTCTCGATTTTCAAATCCTGCTATTGGCATATTATGATACAATATACCAAAATTGCAAGTTTTTTAACAATACTACTAAAAGGTGACTCTTTGTATTATTTTATTAATTTGTTTTTATTATGTGTAATTGGAGTTTTTAAAGTTTTTAAATGCAGTTTATAATGAGTAAAATACTCTTTTTGTTATAAATAAAATATAAAAAAGTTAATTTGAATGAATATATAACATTTATTTGTTGCTAAAATACAATTTTAAGTAATTGCCGGCAAATCCCGTTTTTTTTTCTAGGTAACTTTACTTTGCCATGGTTTTGTAAATTTTGCCGGCTACCGGCATTTATCTGGGCCCTAATGATTACCATCTTCACTGTGAGTAGGGATGGGCCGGACCCGGATTCCGGCATATTTTGGGCGTTCCGTGTCCGGGTCCGGGTTACCGAAGTGATTTTT
>JAQFYM010004331.1:0-15855 GCA_034694785.1 Agrenia bidenticulata | reverse complement strand
CGGACGGACGGACAGACAGACGGACAGACAGACGGACGCAAGAGCATTCGCATAAAGTATCTGTCGATACTTAATAATCCAGGTATTACAAAAAACTGGGCCACTTTACTATGAATTATATTGCTGCCTGGAATAGGAATCACAACAAATTCTTCGTAGTTATTTGTATTATTTTTAATTACCCTTTTATGTCTAGTAATAACAGTTTAAGTGTAACTATGCCCCCGGTAGCAACACTTCAGCTAATTGTGAGTAGTAGGAACTTAATGAAATTGTAAAGCTTGTAAAGCTTTGTCTGGGACCCTTGACCTGCTTAACAATCTCTTAGAAGCCATCAGGAATTATCCATTAGGTTGATATCCTGCCATTTAAAAATGTTACCATGTCACGAAGGGTGTTCATTCTATAGATTCCGTAAAGTTATTAAAAAGAGATTGGCTTACTGATTGTAGGATTGAGATTGGAACAAAAATTGAATTTATCCCTTTAGGCTTAAGGGACACTTAGGGACCGCCAACTACTAAAATAAAGCCTTAATTTCCTTTCATATTAATATTATGCAGTTTTTGGCGTTTGTACATCATCCCTAAAAAAGTTAGGGGGCAAATAAATTCATTGTCCTTATTTCGAACAGTGCTCTCTTTCTACGACTGTGCGCCCTTTTACTATCACATGAAAGATATAAATTTGACTAGAGTATATCTATGTAAAAATTCGATCACCCACTTTGCCCATTTAGCCAATATTAAAATAATTTGCCCGTGCATGGTCTGCGTTGCCCCATATTCGATTTGAGTTTATATCGTCATTAGGAGCCGATTTCTCGAAGATATATATCAAATCTAGGGCGTTGCAGATCAATCGAATTCCAAGGGTGTAAGGGTCTGAAATAGCTCCAATGTCCAACACCAAGTCCTGAATTTCGTGCATAATCCGATGCTCAACCTTTTTTTCTAGTTCTATTGATATCAACTCAATGAAACAGCATGGCAAGTTTTATGGAGAATTAGTTTAAATTAGCATCTACACTCTAGCTGAGCTTACAATTTGATCTATAATTACTTTCAAAATCATATTCGTTTCTCTGCCACCGATGTTGATACTGGGGTACTAGAAAAATCTTAGATATATTTTATATGTAATATTCTTTTCAAAGCTGCCTGTGACCGGAGTCAATCATGGGATCGCAACTCCTTGTTCGTATTTACTATATTAATTAGTTTTGTCAACTCATTTCAGTCTTCAGTTTCACATACAATTTAGCTGTGCATGCCAAAAAAGAGTTTATTAATTTCATAAACACTCGTATAAATGTCAAAATGTAGGACTTGATTTAAGGGAAAGGAAAGCTTGGGAAAATAAGTTAATTGATGGGGTGACAAATGAGCCCAAGTATAAAACTCTGGTAGTCTGCTAGTAATTACTTGATAGTCTAAAAGTCCCAGTCTGACACTCGCTAAAATCTTAGTGTCTTTCCAGTATTTTCGATGTGAAATAACCGTCGGAGCCCGACATCAACGGGTATTTCCGAATGCGACGTCGGGGTTTCTAAACAAACTGGGTGCCGCGACATTCATATTTTAACAAAAATGCTATTGATATTTTTTAATCGTTAATTAACCGGCAGTAAAAAATTTAAAGGTTACATGGTCCGCTGCGTCGGTCATCATGAGGTTACAAAACTTGAAGATTTTCATAGTAATGAGCAGCCTTTGTGTGACATAGCGCAAATGCAGATGCACACTTATATGAACCGCATCTTTCCACATTTCTTCGTTCAACTGATGATGATAGAACCGATAATCTTGTATGAATTCATACAATTCAACAGTGGAGTGTGTAAACGGAATCTCTTCCAGTTGTCAATAATTGAATAGAAGCGTTGGATTCCACGAGAAGAAGATTCTACTCTCGTAACACACAAGGTTCGTACTTAACTCGATAGTATTGAGCCGGTGAAAGGAGATGTTTGTTACTTGATGAATGAGCCATTGGGAAGTAATAAAATGGGTAAAAGTAGTAAAATGAAGATTAATTTGTTTTAGGATTTGAGTAAAGTGTGGTGAGAAAATGGAGAGGAAAAAGAAGATTAGGTGGTGTGAGTTGAATAAAAGATGAAATGTGTACTCCTCCCTTTCGTCCATGTACGTGGATTTGAAGAAAAGGCCAGTTTTTTTCCCTCTGCGATGAATGGTAAGAGATGTACAAATGTGATGATGTTCTTGATGATATGAGGGGATGAAGATACTCAGCCAGCAAGGCGAGCACATCTTCCCAGGCGTATTGCACAATCCACACGAGATGTGATATCTTAGAATTTTAGAATACCCGGGCCCTCTATGAGATACCAGAGTGAAAGTTCCATCTCCGACTTTCCTCCGTACTTTTCTACAATTCCATAGGATGTGTAGGGTATGGTAATAGATGGATAAGTGGGTTCCATACAGCAAGAACCAGCCATCATCATTTACTACACATACCAAATCCTCAGTACTCCCCAGATCATTCAGCTTTCAAAGTTTAACTCCTTTTGACCAAGGTGGAGGGAATGTTGGGATTTGGATATTTCCTAACTCATTCCCAGAATTCCCACCGTCTCTCCCTGCGGTACTCAATAGATTTTCACGCTGACGGAACTCAAAGAAATGACCTAGTGGGAAGATGCGATAAGTTCATTCTCTTATTTTTAGAGGTACAAAATAAGACAGGATGAAAGTCCCTCAGTACTTAGCTCTTACCTTTGGGTCTGCTCTTTTGTGGCATGAGCATCAAGTACAGATGTATCCTCAGAAATCTATTACTCTGGCTGGAATTAAGAGAAGAATTCCTTCCTCTACGATACACATGATGAGTATGAGAATCCTCGGGTGCAATGCGAGATTGAGACGAAAGGGGAAAGAAATTTACTTTCACTACCAGAGTAGGAACTACTAGTAGTATAAATCCACGCTCGTAGAACAGGCTAAGATTTACTTTCGTTTGCAAGTTGGAATCTATTGGATTAGTAAAGAAGTATTGGACTTTGCGGGTAGTGGTGGTAGGAGAGAAGATTTTTCTCAACATAGTGGAGAGAAAGGAGAGAGTAGTTGAGCTCTAAAAGTGAAAGCAGTGGAGACATTCCTTGGATGCGCCGAGGACTGAGGAGATTGCTTTCGGGATAACTAACCCCCTTTGTCCCGGGAAACGGCAGGAAGGAAGAAGAAAACACAGCTTGAGCTGCACATACAACTACACCACTGCTTTCTCCACCGTGCCTCAGTGTAGGAGTAGTAGGGCTTGGGCTGTTGGACAAGTTGCATCAAAACCCTCCTCCACACGGACCGGCTGGAGAGATCGTCTCACCACGTTTTTCACACCACCACCACTACCATCGTCACATATTTAAAAAGGACTTAGGATTTTAACTTATCTGGAATGGGGATTTGAACACGCTGGCTCAGACCCTTTTAATTAGTACCTAAGTTTGTTTTAGACTCCACGGGGAGTTTCAGAGTGCTGTGAACTGCTGTGTTTTGGTTAAGTTAGTTAGTGAACGGAAGTTTTAATTGAACATGCCCTACTGAGGGGTAGGGTATTGCTACTGCCCTTTTGGGCTTTGATTGTTTGGGATGCCGCTCGTACACCCTTACTCACAACAACTCAGTTATGTTATCAGTTAAATAATCTTCTTCTAAATTGAACTCACCTTCAAGAACTATAGCTCGAGTGTTTGTAGTGTGTGTTTGATTTGCTTTGTGTTTTTACTCAGTCCTTGGATGGGTTTGAGAATAAAAGACTAAAGTTCGAAAAAACATTTCAATTCCACAATTCAACTACGATATCTATGTTTTGATAAAAGTCACACGAGTACAAAGGTCTGCTACCTTATTTACGACTGGTTTGCTTGGGTTCACTTGGCTGATTCAACTTGGAGAGTCTTTGTATCTTCGTTTGAGATAAAAATTTGGTGGGACTTTTATAAAAATAGCTGGGAAAATAATAAATTACAAGGAAACGATTAAGGAAGCAGTCAAGTACCAAAGTTGCTATCTTATTTGAGATACTAAACCCCCCCCTTCTTCCCTTTCTAAAGAAGAAGTGATATTATGTAAAATCTGTTTCGTTTCTGACAGAAGGATGTCTGTGAGGGTTGTTGTAATAATATATTTAAAGAGGTACAAGAGAGTATAGGTTACAGGAGTATAAGAGTGTACGGCATGAGACAAGGTACAAGAAGAATAAATTATTCCTTCTTGTGATTCGTGACACCTGTCCACTTGACAAAGTTGAAGTCGTTCGAGATTCCTCTCCTTGATTTCAAAATAATTTCATCAATACAAAATTACAACTGGTCCCCCAAGAACTTTAGAGCTCCAGAGGGTGACTCGCTTCCGCTAGACATTTCTTACCTTCAGGATCAATTTCTTCTGAGATTTTTTTAATTATACCGATTCGGGTATATAATAGTAAGGACTAAAAAAGTGATTCCGGGTATAAATATAATATCCACCTAATTCATGGTGAATGGTGCAAAAAGGTAGAATTTCCATTCTCAAAGAGAGTGAAGAATCAAGCTAGGTTGCGTCCTTTCCATGTACCAAGATCGATATCCACTAATTGTCTTATTACTACCCAATTATGGGATTTTGCGGCCGAGTGTGGTCTCTGATGACGAAGGAATATGTTCCGAATAATAATATTCTGTACTATCATAATAACCATCAGCGTTTTGTAGGCTCTCGCATTCTCTTTTCTCCCTAGTTCTTATTATTACGAGCCCTTCCCTAAGTCCGGGATATCAAGATCCTAAGCGTATGACTTTCCGCTCTGAAGATCTTTCTAACTTCATTAATGTCTCCCGGCGTCAGGCCTCGGATCCCTGTGTATCACCATCGCGTACAAAAATCTAGAATTGAGAACGTGTCTTAAGCAATTTTATCCTCCTTCCCGTGATCGGGACAGCCATGTTATGATTACTTGAAGGTTTTATTATGATTACGATCTCTTTGAGCCAATTCAAGCAATCATCTCTGTAAGAGTGTAAGTCTCAGCCTTTCTTTGTTGTGCAGTTGGTTTGGTATCTATCCATTCTTTTACGGTGTGGAAGATTTTATTAAGCAAAAGTGTTCTCTGCAGTGTCCCAAGTTACTCTGTATTAGACTATTTCTACATAAGAAGCCGATTCTATACTAAGAGCCTTTTGTATGAGGAATAAATTGTTTAAAAAAACGGGGAAATATTGTTGTTCCCACTTGGATGTATGTGTGTATTAGAAGAGGTTGTTCCCACTTAGGACGTCCTCGAGTTGTCTTTTGAAATCATGTGTCTATATGATTGTGCCGTTTCCTTTGATAGAGGAAAATTGCTGACTAGATAAGAACTTGATGGTATATTGGATTTACTCCATTTCAAAGGTGGTTACATCCCCTGGAAATCCTTTGTGACGGATTTGTACCATAAAATCAGGAAAAGGTGATAGAAACAAAAGAGAAGAACTCTGGGCTTGATTCATAACTAGTAAATGTGGATTGCACGGATGGTTAGAAGATTCAATGTGGTTTTTAGTTTCCTAGCAAACGCAAACCTGTACATTTGGGTTAATAATGCTCTCATTGCACAGAGTAAATACGGATTATATCCTCCGACTGCTTTTATTACTTCAAATGTTCAAATGAAAAGATAGACATATCGATGATCAAAGAATACGAGTTCATTTTCCACTTGCTTAATTAGCGCTGAACTGAACAACTGGTGACTGAGCTGTGTAGAACGCAGTGATCTAGGATGCAAATGATCCTCATGTTAAACCGTACTCGTAGCGTGAAACCCAAAAGCTCTAACCACTTTCCCCCTGCGCTTCATGATAATTTCAGCTCACCCTGCGTCATGACATGATGTACTTCAGAATGTGAGAAACCAGATGGGAATTCCTTTAGCTCTCTACTTGATGCTTCCGACAGGGCTATTCTGTAAATGGTGCAGTTGTTTGTATTGTTTGAGGGTGGAGTTCAGCAGACCCAGAGGTTTGATTCAGGAGTGAAATTAAGCAGAGGACAGTAAACAGTACCGTATGAAATGGAATGTCTCCGTCTCCGTTTAAACAAATTGTTTGCTTCCCCCGCCGTTGGTGAATTGGAGCGTTTAGAGATGGTGGTATTAGTAGTTACCAAATAAAACGTGAGGTTAGTTTAGTATCCCATAACAAACCTGTCGACAGCCACAGGGACATGTATACCAGATGCAATAGCTGACGATTGAAGATTGAGGAACCGTTTCCACTCGGCGTATTTTATCCATTTTGCATTGTTTAGTAGTTTAGGAGTACGTACGTACTTAGAGAGGGTAACTAATATATGACTACGTATATTGGAGGCTTTGAGGCAATAAAATTAAAATGGAAATTTGTGGGGCTTGAAGACAGGGAGAAGAGGTTGTAGGTGGGCACATACGAAATCTAGAGGCTGGGATTCTCTAATGTCGAGAGCAGGGGGGACAATTTAGTCAAAACCGAAGTCAACTCTGCCTCCACAAGACTCATCGGAATAATCAAATTATCAATTACCCTTTATTGCTTACTTCTGCATTTCCTCTAGTGGCTCTAGTATCCATTTGTTCCTTCTGATTGTTACTGACTTACAAGGAAATGTAATTGATCTTCTTCCTCTGCTGATGTCAACCCATGAGTCGGACGGCTTTTAATAGGCTTTCGAATGCGTTCAGGCTCTTTTGAGGTCGGTCTCTATTACCCCTTTGATTTCTGCTTGGGCCTTGTGGAGGGGATAATTTCCCTCAATGTTAGAGTGAATTCTAGCCTTGGAAATAGGTTATAGTTTTATAGTGACTATTAAACTTGTTTGGAGGATACACTGCCATTGGAAAATTTAAAGGTACACACTAATTGGACTAGTTTTGCCACTAAATGGATAAAAATGCTTATTAGATGCTAAATAGCGTGTCCACTTGTACGCAAATAGACGAGGTCTCCTATAGACCAGACACATTTATGCCAAGTGAAACTCACCATTCCCGTTACTATATGAAATAATATTTGATTTGTTCAAAGTTTACAAGGCGGAGAAGAAATATTTTATCCATGTATGCACATGCATAGAAAACGAGATGGAAAAAAATTCATTTCATTCTACATGAAAGATATTTTTCATGAGTATCAGTAGAAGAAGGCTGTCTAGGGAGTCGGAGAAAGCACCAGATAGTGTCTTGGTGAGAGTTGAGATAGAATATAGTACCAGTTGTCTGTTGGTGCTTGTCTATAGGGGTTGGGGAAAAATGTGTCTCGCACATATCTATATTATATGTGTTCAACCCGAGAGGTAATTTAACGCCGGAATATATTATCCGATTTTCTTGGTTGGATTGGTGAGAACGTTTGCTTGGTTTTGAGCACCGAGCACGACATCCGGGAAGGATTCTAGGAACGGTAGCATGCATGCATAGAGTGTAGGGACACGAACTAAAATCATGAATTTTTAAGTGTCCCTTTTTGGAAAGTACTCTGACAAATGAGTTTAGATCTCCAGGTATGTAATTTCCATGTAATTTTGCAGTTGAGAGCGTTCCATCTGTTAAATGCGGGTATGCACATCTACCCAGATCTCCCGCAAATCTTGATAGAATATAGGGGTGTTTTATCATTCTATTACTTCCGGAGCTAGATGCTACCGAAGGATCTGAGTTTTTTTTTCTCCTTGGTTCGGTTGAGCTGAAATAGAATTCTGTGCAAGGAACTGTCTGTTTCTTGCCACTAGAGAAGATGGAGCATCTCCGAATTTCTAGCATCTTACTTATTGAAGGTAAACTTTTACCGTTATTTTTTGTTTTTTTCTGACTTCCATTCCAAGAGAGTAAAATCCACTTATAGAAGAAGAAAGCTTGAAAAAATGTCAACTAGATGAGGAAACCTTTTCCTTCAACTTTGACTACATACAGGAGCCCAGTCCTCGGAGCCAGTGGATTCTGTAGGGCTTTTCAGCACCGTTTCACATTTTCAACCAAGTATTGAAGTTAGGAGGACATTTTCAAGTATTTTAAATTCCTTCCGAATCTGCAGAAGATCCTCAATCTTGTTTGCAAAGAGGGGTTGGTGATATACAGAAGCTAAATATATTGCCTACTAATACAATTTACTTTATAGATTGCATCTCTTACCCTATAGACTTTAAATTGTGAAACATAGATGGGTAGATTGTGCTTGGACTGGAAAGGGATGCTAATTTGTGAGATTATGAAAGAAAATAAAGTGTGAAATTTTGCCGGCTTTAAGAGGGCTAGATCCTTGGGAAAGGAAAGTAGATAGTGATGAAGAAGATTGTACATAGGCTAGAAAAGTAGGGAAATGAGTACCTACTGTGGACTCCTAAGACTCAAAAATGGGTATTAACTCGACGTAAAGAGAGGATTGGAACTTCCATGGTATTAACACTCCCTAAGGTGCCACTACTTTACACGTACCAAAGTTCTGCTTTAAAAAGAAACCCATGTAGCCTTCATCTATACATCTTGTGATAGACCCCTATTACTTTTATATTCTTACCTCTGAGTATTATAATCTCTCTTGTGCTTGTACGGACTACCGAGAGAACTTTCACTAGCCAAGAGACTACACACTGAAAGCGAAAGAAGCCAATACTACTGTACAGAGCTGTAGATGCTACCTACTCCGTAACTATTACTACATAGTATTCTGAATGTGTATCCCCATCCTACGGAGTATTTTACACAAGCCATAAAAAAATCAGACCACTAGAGCTTATCTCATCAGTGCACGTCCGTCTTCTTTTATCATCCTTCCCTCTTATTTTGATAGATTGTCTGATAACAAGACTGCATGAATTATTACTCGCTACAGACTCCAGACTTTGTGGAAGCTCCTCCTTCAAAGGCAAAGAAGCTCCTCCAAAGACCTTAAATTCCTTCATGTCGTTAATGGTTGAAAGTTTTTTCCCCTTTGTGGTGAAAAAGTTGACTAGGTTGTTTGCAGTAAAGTTTTTGACTCCTCATAAGCCCCATATGATCTTTGATCCTGGGGAAGATTACTCGTTCCTTGAGAGTTTTTTTTAGCCAAGCAGATGAAAATATGACCATTCCAAGTATTTCCAAGCCCTCAGGATGGGAAAGGTAGGGAATCTTTGAAGCAAAGAGACAATCAAGGTTTAATGCATAAGGACATCTATTATTATGATTACCCCTTCCGCCTCACATAGATGGATGCGGAATAGGTGAACTTGTGCTTAAGATAAGTGATGTTGGATGTAGTCACCCGTTTGAAGTTGTGTCAGTAAATCTGCCCCGTAGCCTATGGAACATAGGAAATAGGAGAACACCTGCTGCACTGCAGTAGTCATTAAACTAGATGAGATACAATAAGTTTATGCAGACCCTAACTTATCCAAACGTATATATTAGGTATCATAGAGAGTTGAAACTTTTATTGAGCATGTTGTGTATGTAAAGTAGATAATAGGGGAGGAATGCCGCCGATATGTGTTTGTATGTTTGAGAGACAATATAAAGTTTTCCCATGAAAAGAAGGTGAAAGAAAAGCTTAGAGCCCGAGAGCAGTTGGGAACTTTGAAGAAGATGATATAAAAGCCTCTAGGACTGAGAACAGATCTCTCTTGCAGGGAATAAGGTAGGTAGGTGGACGTACTAGATGATGAGGAGCTTCTAGTTCTTCTCTATATGTTTGTACAAGTTGATTTTATGCCACACAGAGAGGAGTACACGAGTTTATAAAGATGCGTAAAAGATAATGATATGTCTTGCTATGGAGAGTATGAAATTGATCTAGTGTACAAAGTACAAAGCAGAAAGTGCTTAAAAGAGAAACGTTGAATATGTAGATCATGGAGAAAGGAGTTTCATATTTAAGGTGTTTGAATACGGCTATGTTATTCCATTCTGTAGAAGATGAGTCGGGGTGGTGATACTGGTAACTCTTTCGCCTCCTCAAAATATCGTTCTCTTTTTAATGGTTGAGTCGAACCCAAAAAGGTATATGAATCGCTTGGTTGAACAATACATTTAAAATCGCTTCACGAATCAAAAGAGAAAACGACGAATGGATTATTTCTGCTTGAACTGAGTTATCCAGTGCAGGCAGAGGAAAGTTGAGTGGAACTCAAAGTTTATACAGAGGAGAGAGGGGAATAAATTCTTGGGAATCCCAAACGGAGTTTAGTCAGGAAAAATCGTCTTTATGTGTCTTTGCCAACAGCAATCATTCTTCCATACATCATAAATACGTAAATACAAAAGAGTTCCCACACACATACCATGGACATGTGGAAACACAAAAAATACGAGCAATTCAACGACAAAAAAACCACAGGCCGAGTTATGGATGTCTGCATATTCTATACTGGCAATACTTATAGGAACCGAAAACAAGAGCTAGCCCAATATTATGTGTTAGCTATTCAAAATAAGTTTTGTTGGTAGTCCCTAAGTCCCTTTGACCTTTCATCCGCAGCAATCCATTTAGCAATCACGAATTCTATTTCAGAAATCTGGGTATGTATTTTACATTTACTTTTATCAACCATTCCTCTTATACGATAAGAATTTTGAGGAATCTTCAATAATCTACAGTTTGCATCGTCACTAATTCAATCCGAATTCAACTATGTGTATGATTGTATATTAAAATGAAAAATTGTTGTTCCAACTTCTCTCAAGCCTTGTGGCTAAAAAAACCTACACGCCTAATCTCTGAAAGAGAAATAAAGATAAAGGAGAAAACACTCTTGTGGTACATCCCAATAAGCGGAGATCCCACTGTAGGAGAGTAGAACATAAGGGATCGGATAGTAACAATAAACCTTGGGCAAGAATAGTTTTGCTTGCTCCTGTGGTTAAGGGAGCTTTGAGCTTACACAAGACCAGGGTGGGATTAGTTGGTTGTAAGCATCTGTAAAGGCCTCCTTTATTAAGGGTTATGACATTCGCAAGGATAGGTGAAAGGTGGAGGTAATTTTGTACCTAACAAAGGGCTTAGGGGAGTGGAAACCGTGGTAATATCAGACAAGCAAAGTCGGATAGTAATGAACACAGTGGAGGGAAACCCATGGAGGGAGTACCGTCAAAAGTTGTTGGTCTCAACCGGATGAATCCATTATCATGGGAGACAATCAGGAAAATTAATAATGGGCTGAGGGAAACCGAAGGAGAACGGAATGTTCTGGTGGAAAGCAAATCAGTAAATGCACCTTTCTCTCTTACGATCCGCTCTCCTCTACATTTTGAATTCGAATGGAGAGACCGGATTCAAAATTACAACCCTTCTCTCTCCTTGGATGCTGAGGGCTAGCAGCGGGATTCAAATTTATCGATATATACGCTCCTTTTCTCTCCAGGAGAATCATGAGCTCCTGGACGCTCCTCCATTTCTCCTTCTAAAGAGTCCAGGTCTTCCTAGAATCAAGGTCTAGATCCTCTGGTCTATACTATTCCCATTCCTCCCTTGGAATTCGGTAGGAGCGCTGGGATTGTAGGAGCAGCAGTAGTAGTAGATTACAGTCAGTCCACATTGCCACTTTGGCACCTTCCCATTTAATGGCAAGAGACTTAAGTCAAGTGAGATCTTCCTCCATTTCACTTTATCAAATTTATATGAGTCCCAAGGCAGACGGAGATGGGCTCTTGAGACTATAGATCACCCAGCATATGGAATCCATCCCATTTCATGTTTAAATGCTACGGGTGGGTTGTCGGGTCGTGTTGTGCAACCGATTTCCCTATCCTGGAGTGAGGCGGAGTGGATAATATCTTGTTGCAAGAATAATGTGGGAGCTCAATTTAGTCGGAGAGTTTAGATAACAAATTGCCTGGGCACTGATTACCGGTGTTCTACTTAGTAACACGGAGTTCTCTGAGGAATCTACAGTATATATGCGTATGCACATGTCTATATATATGTTTTTACGTACCCTTAGTGACATTATGCATGTGTAGGACTTTTTTGGATCTTTTTTACTCATTGGTTGACTATAATAAATGAAGATATTTCTCAAAATTTGTTTATCCATCTAAATTTTACCGTGTCTGACAATAAAGCACGGTGTAAAATCTTTGTATTAGTACAGGTATTTTGAACTCCCTTATGGTTTCTGTTCATTGCGACTTCTCTGGCCTATAAGAGAAAGTGTGAGGATTGAATTGGGCAGGGATAAAGTGTAATTAAAACTAAGAAGAATGTATCACTAGTTCTGAGAAGTGAAGTGTTGAGAGTTGAGTTGATTCAACATCGTAACATGGCTGGAAGTTGTTATATACCTTCGGACACATAATAATGGAAAGGAGAGCTTTGGTTTGGGTATTCGGGCTCAAGTGGAAGTCGTATTAGAAGACTCACATTATGTGACCCTAGGGAAAGGCTTGAATTGAACCCACTGCTCTTGACTTCTTGGCTGTGGGCAAGAGATAGGTGTGTGGGGGTTCAACTTTGAGTTAAGGAAAACTAACAGTGGTAGTGTTTTCTTCCCCCTTTCTAACTTATTTTTTGCGATACTTTTTTCTATCTCTTCCTCAGCCTAGCTAAATATTTGTACTTCCTGTTGGTATATTAGATTTTCTTTCTGAATCTCAACAGAATTCTAACAAATCCCACCACATCCCACAGGGTATTAGTTCTATACTTGGCTAGGGTCATGCCAGGTAATCTTCCCGATATCACGCAAAACCTTAGCAATCTTCATTGAAAATGCTTTTACCTTCCCATTCATTCTAGCTCGGTGGGGTCTCTCTGCTTTCAACTAGAATTTCAGATTGACGAGCTAAGGTCCCTGGGCACACTAGACTTGCTAGGAGAGTACACGCAGGCATTCCACCGATGAGATTCCACCCAAGATTGGTAAAAGTAGAATCAGCCGAGTTGAACCAACTTTAGAAGGACACAAGTATTTGTGTGACTCTTGTACCTTTAG
The DNA here is from genome assembly GCA_034694785.1 of Agrenia bidenticulata. Taxonomy (NCBI): domain Eukaryota; kingdom Metazoa; phylum Arthropoda; class Collembola; order Entomobryomorpha; family Isotomidae; genus Agrenia; species Agrenia bidenticulata. Next base: position 2,935 of record JAQFYM010004331.1, on the reverse strand, counting down.
CTTTAACCTTTAATAGCTACCTATACAGCGTATGGTTAACTAGAAAATATCATCCTCATCCGTTGGGCTTTGAATGAAGTTTTAAACTACGTGCGAATCTGCTGCCGCAGTGAGCCGAAGGAAACTTTGGTGAAAAAAATAACCCTTCCCCAGCATAAGCTCCTCTGGATTAAAAAAATAAAGTTTTAATTTAGAAAAATAAAATTTTCTGAAGTTGGACTCAGAACATTGAAACCAACTAGAGTCGTTAAAATCCCCTGGGTTCTGGATTGATTGATTGCAGACACGGGGAATCTGATCCCTTAAGGGGGACATAAAGGAAGCTTTTAAATTCCTTTGAATTCCAGTCGATGTAAAGTTGAAATGACAATGACAAAGTAAAATTAGGAACCCACTACTAAAACTATGGACGAAGAAAGCCTAGTTCACTCTCATGAATTGGAGACAAGGAACACGTCTTTGTGTACTTCATCAATTTCTGCAGCCCCAAAAATATCAGAGGCCCCGAGTGACATAAAGAATAAAAGTCCCTTGCGAAGGGTGGACTATATTGAGACAAATAAGCTTCCTGACCCCATGATACGTTTATTCAGTGCTCAGAGTGATAATAGGGGTGTCCAAGATCTTGTTGGTGTTTGTGGCTGTATTACATCAGCAAATATAGTGGCCTCAGCCAGTGCTAAAGAAGTCGTACCAAAATCAAGTTATTCCAACGATGGGATTACATCGACAAGTGAATTCAAATCGGTCCAGTCCCAACCACTCGAGCCACTTCCCTCCGCCAATGGGTCCGATTTGAATAATGAAACGGAAGAAAGTGTAGATAGCACAATTGTGGCTAACTGCAAACAGTGGCAATTCCTTCAGGATGATCGCCGACAGCATAACAACCTTCCTTTAAGTAATGGGCTCCGAAATCATAAGGACTGTATCCCAAACCATGTAACAATGTATAATGGTCCTTCTGAACAGAGTGGAGTGGTTTTTAAGAATTTTAACGCCAAAAATAATGAGCAGGATGCTAGCTGCTTAGCTGCCCTTACCAGAGTTGAATATAATGGTAGCTCTGGCAGTAATGAAAGTCTCGGGTTATCAAAAATACATCAGGAGAATGGGCATGGGAGTCAGAGCCAAGGCTCATCTAGCCCTCATAGTTCAAGTAGTGCTTTAGGTGATTTTAGGGAAAGTGATTCTAAGACAAAAGCAAAGGCTCCAATTTTGACAGGATACCTCGGCTCGTGGAAACGTAGTCGATACCTCAGTGGGAATTTCTCTGTTAGTGGAGACACGATGGAAGGAATCGTCCAGTGTCTCGTCTTTCTCAAAGCTTTCTCCGTATGGAAATTCTTACGTTTTTGCTCCCTCATGCTAAAATAGCTAAAATATACTCTGCTTCCTTGCATAACTTGTGCTGGCTGGGCTAGCTAATGCTGATTTTAGTCGTAATGCAGTGTTAAGCTTGGGTAATTTAGATGGATAATTTGGCCACCATGGTGCCATGAAATTGTATCGTTATGCTTAAGTATGAGTGAGATGCCATAACTGTAATTTCAGACTCGATTTTTTGCCACAAGAAACGTTAAAGAGTTCCTTAATGGCTCTCTATGGTTCTGGCCTAAGCCCTGATGTGTAATTCCAGCTGAGGTTGAATGACATTGAAGCCTACGGGTAAATACATCGATCCGTTGTATCTTAAACGAGCATTTACGCTTAAAGGTTTTACTACCTCTGGTGTTGTCCACTTATAAGTTGGAAATCTGGTCAGGCAGGAGGCAGAAGATTTTAACCATATGGGAGAAAGCAGAAAGGGGTTGTTTAACTTTGTTTGAAAAGAGTATCAAAATTGTCCACGTTCATTAAAGATGAACTGTAAATATTTCCTCTATAAATATGATAAAAATTGGAGAGATTAACGTCTGCTGGGAAATGAATGTGTCGCCTGTAACTTGGAACAAATATGTAGAGTCTACATTTGACATTGTATGCACAACCGTTGTTATGATGGAATCATCCCGTCCCCATTTTTTAATCAAAGCTTTTTTACAAATTCTTGTCAATTGAGTCTCAGTTTACCGTATTATTACTGCTAAAATAGATTAACTCTGCGAGAATTCCATGGAATAGAAAAGCGAGGATATATTCTAGGAAATTATTTCATTAGTGTTTCCGATCGCGAATCATGTTTCTTAGTTTTCGGTAATTGGCGACAAAAGGATTTTCGGATGTCATTCACATTTGGTGTCTGTCCACAATTCCTTGTTTTGTTTTAGAGGGAGACTAGAATTTAGTGAACAAATCTGAAGGATATGGAAGTTCATGGAAGCCATGCAGTAGAGTCGGGTAGGAATACTTGTAAATATATACCTAGACGTAAGTCGAGTGGAAGTGGACTAGAGTGTCTGGAGCACTGTGTCTCCGATTGTTTAAAGTGGTGCTGCTGATGCTGATTTAGTCGTAGGCAGTTACAAATAGATTGGTTGTGGATGTCAACTTGTCGCTCGTTAATTTCCTTCTGCGAAACAGCCTCATTAGAGAGCCTCGCAGCCTCAGTTTTTAATGAAAACTGATCGACACTCCTTTCCCAGTCTGGGAACTTATACAATCCCATGATTCGGCTATAGGCTCAAAAGTATAAATTGTTAACAATATGGTTTTAATTCTGTAATGAAGGAAGGTTGAAGTACTCACAATCAGTTTGATGTGATTTGACTGAGTTTGGAACTCCTGATGGAAAATACTGGTTTCATCCTGCGTATTCAATAAATCTGACTCTCTATAATAATTCTGATAAAGAATTCTAGAAGCATTTGGAGAATTCAGCCGTTCCTCAATATACCTTATGTACAAGGAACAAATAAAATAAACCATTACAAAACGGGTATACCAAAGTGTTGTAAAAGGGCATAAAGAGAAGTTGTGAAAGACCATTGAAAAA
>JAQFYM010004330.1:0-15861 GCA_034694785.1 Agrenia bidenticulata | reverse complement strand
TGGTGTAGTCACCTCCCCCCTTCAGAAAAAATTTTACGCCTGAATTTAAGAAGGGGTCTTTTCTTTGTTCAGTGATTTTTTTGCATTTTACTAATCAAAAGAAAACAATTAAATACGGTAAAACATCCAAAAACAAGAGTTTGAAGCCAAAATTTGGCAAAAAAAACTTGACTCGCTCATGGCTCAAAAACACCTGGGTACGCCACTGGCTAAGGTATAAAAATTTTGTGCAAAAGATACTATTTAATTATACTACTATCTTGCTTTTATCCACCATTTTTAGTTTTTTCTAACTTAATAAAATACTTTATTCTTTAATTGTATATACTGTATATAGATATACTAATGGATAATTATCTATATTTACCAAATACTGGCTTGCCTATAAACAATAGCAAATCGAAGCTTAATTGTTGTTAATGCAATTTATAGTGTCTTAAAATAGTGTTTTTATAATGTAAAGGCTCTTTTTTTATATTTAAAAAGGATTTTTATGATATTCATCCACAAACGAACATAAAATATCTTTCTATGCAACTTACATAGCAATTTTACAGAGAATTTATTTTGTATATGTTCTTTTGCTTTGCTGCAAGCATAGGAAGGAAAATAAAAATAGAAGCATTCTAACTTTTAAAATGGGGTTTTTGTCAAACGAACATCAGTTTTTTTTTTATGGGAGTTTTTTTTTTTGTAAGGCTGTTACTCCAAAATTTTATGCAGAAAAAACTGCTCCAAAAATTAGGATGCTGATTTTGACCTAAGAGCTTTGTTTATTCTATCTACTGGTTTTTTGTACACACGGGCAGCGCGTAATCTTAAAGAAAAGTACTTTGCAAAATGATGACTTTACAAGTTTTATAGTAAAATTCAGATTAAAGTAAGCAAATGCTATAACTTCTTTTACAATATAAATATATAAAATATGCGTACGCCTGTTATATGATATTTGGTGGGTAGGTAAAATTTGTTTCGGGTTTTTTTAACTGCTGGAGTCGTTATTAAAAATCCGATTTTATGTCAAATTTTACGTTGATAGACATAAGAAGTATACTAATATTGCGTGAGATCAATGTGTCAAAACATAATAGATATAATATTGGTAGTTATATAGCGTTTTTTTGGCATTCTTTTTTTAGCAAATATACATAATTAAAAATGTATTTTTTTAAATATTAAAATTTTCAAAAAATTAAAAAAAATAAGATTTATCAAACACATTTGAAATACAAAAATATTATGTTAAAATCTGTTTTTAAATTTTTTTGCCATAACGTGTATGTCCGTCAAACGCACTCCAGCAAATAATAGAAAATATATTCGTAGCTTAATGTGAAATCACATCCGTAAATATCTATACACTTTTAAGCAAATACTCACGTAAAAATCCGTTTTTTGGCGAAAACATTGCAACTGCACACAAGATAAAATTTTATGTAAAATTTTTGATTTTTTTTTACAAAAAAAACTACCAGAAACGTCTGTTTATCTATTAAAAGTTTAGTAAAATGCAAAAATATATGTTTGCTGTTTTTTTTTTGTCTGTATACAATTTAAATTAAGTATTTCCTGTTATATCTTTTAATTTTTCTCATACGTATTTTACGTGATTTATATAAAAACGTCTATCTTTTTTGTAGTTTCACTAATATTAGTACTAAACAAAAAATATTTGTAGGCCTGTGTTTTGTGTTGTGCATATATCGCCAAAAGTATAAGTTTTTAGGTTTTCGTCTTCCGTTTATGTTATTTTTCATAAATATTTTTTAAACCCCTTTAGGATAAAATTCGTATTTACAAGTAAGTATTGCACATATTAGGCGTGTTAAAGCCTCTGTGTATACATAATTGGCTTTTATTTTACACTAAATATTAAGTATACATAATCAAAAATATGAAATCATAAACTTACTGGACAAGTAAATTTTTATTTTTTTTTTTATTTCGAGACTTAATGTTTTTGCAATATAATTGTACTTATTTTTAATTATACGCAAAATTTAAGCACCGAAAAAATACAATGAAAATTTTATGTAAAACAAAAATTTGTGAATACATAATTTACTGAATGACTGATTTTCTGTGCAAGTATGTGAGATAAATTTGTGTGTACATTAAATTTTAAATTTTATTTAAGACAACGCGTAAGACCTTTACGAAAAAGTAAAATGGCAAAACGTACAAATAAACTGCAGGTTTTCTTTTTCTATTTGTTTTGCAATTTCGTAAATTATACAATTTAGTATTATTTTTCATAATAATTAGGGATGTCTTATCAGTATCTTGGACACCCTATTGTTTTTAACTAACTTTAACCAAAGCATTGGACATGAATTAGAAAATTAATATACGGCTATTTTATCTAACAAAATCTCAGTGCGTATTTTTTAATCGCATATTTAAAAAGGGTTTAATAGTCGTATACCCCTTTTTTAAAAAACAAAAACTTAATCCCCCTTTTTTCTGTACAATTTGAGTGGTAAAATAGGGTAATAAACTAGCAAATGACAAAAAACAGGAGTATTTAACTTATTATTTCTATTTAAAATCGCATATATGTTGCATTTTTCAATCTGTATATTTGTATTTTTACTAAACACACCAAGTTAGATATTAATTAAAAAAATAACATTAATTGGTACCCTACTGCTATTTTTTTTATTATCTAAAACAATAATTTGAACTGCAATTTATTTATTTCGGGTTTTTTTGTGTTTTGTTTCGATAATCGTTAAACTCAGTCCGGAACCGAACGCAAAAAGATCTCAAACTATAGTACAAACACAATGCAGGCTAAAAACGTTTGCATGAATTCAGTTTTTATCATTAGATTGAGATGGGTCGTTTTTTTTATCGCTTGTGGTGTTACTGCAAAAGATTAAAGCCCTTTCATTGACACAATGTCAAAAAGACAAAATTTAAAAAGGTACACACGTTTAAATTTGTGACATAAATTAAAAATTAATCTTACGAACTTAAAACCTTTTAATAATATAAAACAAAAAAAGTAAAAAAAAATGAGGCGGTATCTACAATTACCTGAACGTTGTAACTTTTTCGATAGGGAAGAAAACCTGCAAATTAAATTTAAAAAAAATGATAAAGGAATCATGTAAAATAAAGCAATAAAAAACTAATTGTAGTATAAGATGTTAACAATTATTCTACAAAAAAAATAATTATTAAAGAAAAATACAATATGTGTAATCCTTTTAATAACATATTTCATTGCATGGCTTAATAACTGAAAAATTGTAAAAAGATATTAGAAAAAAAAAATAATGAACCGCAAAAATTTTTTAAAAAAGGACATACATAAGACCATACATTCTGTGTTAAATATTGTTTTTAAGAAACTTTTTTGCATATACCACTTTCAATTTGCCTGCATTTTATAGTTCTATCTTTTCTAAATCCCCTATCAGCTTTTGTTAGATGATTTAAAGTCATGTGTTTGTTTTTATATGCTGGTCATGCTACTTTTTGTGAACTTGTGTTATATCCTTACAAATATTTTTAACATTATGCCGCATAGGTTTTATTGACATTAGGCAGTTTCCAATTTGTATATATACAAAACATCGATTTTATATATACTAAATTTTATATAGTTTTTTTTACAAATATATATACAAATTTTGGGAACAGACAATTTTTTCAGATTTTCTTGTTTGACTTAGATGCACCAAAACACTCTAAGATTTCTATCTATAAGATTTAAATGTTGCATCATTACTATTATATTAGTAAGAAATCTTATCATATTTGTTTTCCTGTCATTTTATTTGGGGTATAAAATATTAGTAAAGTAATGATGGTTTTACTATACATAATATTATATATATAAATTTCTTTTTGTATATATATAAATTGGTACGCAAATGAGTATGGTATTTGCATATATACAATTGTAAGAAAAAAAACATTTATTAGGGCACGCAAATAGTAGCAAAATTTGAGAAGTCTTTTTATTATAAAATTAAGGCAGTGTTGTGCTTATAAAATGCAGAAATGTTTTTTAATAATCATTTTTAGTTTTTTGTATATACTCCCTATTGTATATATCGATTTGAGACATGCCTATTGTGTCAAAAAAAAAAGTATTTACTTATTTTGACATTTACAGTAATTTTTTTGGCAATTTTTCTATTATCTTTTTAATTTAGTTTATTTGAAATATTATAGCCCAGTAAAAGAATAAAAGGCTTCGGTTTTATAATATTTTTTCTTATAAGTAAAATAATGTAAAACGAAAAAGATTAAGTGTTTTAATTACTTTTATTTATAGTTTAAAATGTCTCTAAGTTAGGTTTTTTAAAAGCAATAACGTAGTTTTGACACGGAAAACTACAAAGTTTTGTAGACGGAGTGTAGTTTTATCCATACCCGTAACGACTTAAGTGGGTTCAAGTCGAGTTCGAAGCAAAATGCCGACCACATTTTATTGTAAATGTATAGATTTTTCAAAATTACAATAGGTAATTATACATTTAATTGTGTAAAAAGGCAATCATAAGCCGTTATATGGCTTATTTCATCTTCTGACAATAGTGTTTTTTTTTGTATGATTCGAACTTTTTTTAGTTATTATTTCCTTTTTACATTTCACTGTACGCAAAATGGTAAAAAAAGGTTTGGTTTTTATATAATGTGATACGGTAGTCCACTGTATCAAGGACGTGTTCGTAAGCTTTTGCTATAGAATTTATCCCTGCACAAAAAAAGGGGTAAAAAACCAATGGAAAAATAAAATGCTATAGCAACTAATAGAATGTTCGTAAGAAAAATCCAATGGATATCATAGTTGCTATGGCACTTGTTTTTTGTCAAAGGTGCCTATCCTTTGATTTTGTTCCTCCAATAAAAATTATAATATTGTAATAGTCCAATATGTAAAATAAAATGTAAATATTAGTATAGATCAATAAATTATCGCTATAATAGTGCACGAAAGAACTTTAAAATTGTGACCAGTTTTTTTTATAGTAATAAATAGGGTAGACCAAATATGCAATTAAAATATGCAAAAAAATACAATTATTGTCAGAAATAGCAAAATATGCAGTTATAATTTTACTTTATGTAAAAAAGCTGGTTTGATTTATAATAAAGTAAAAGGATTTGAACTTATGCAAGTTATGCTCATTTCGTTTTAATTTTACACAGCGTAAACAAAATAAACTTTTTTTTATCCCAAAATGCATAAATGCATACATGCATACTAAATATGCAAAAAAAAATACAAATATGCATTTATGGCAAAAAATATGCATTTGAAATACAAATATGCATTTTAACTGCCCTAGTAATAATGTAATTTATTTTTTGATTCATAAGTTCGTGTGTTTGTCAGGTAGGATGCATCAATAGATAGTATATTATCTGACAATTACACATTTCCCGTATTAAAAAATATGTTAATCGACCAATAAAAAATAAATTTCATTTTTACATAAAATACAATATTTTCAAGCTCATAGTTGGCTTACACTTCAAAATATAAGAATACAATCTTTATTTTATATTTCAAATTTTAATTTACGAATATACTACACACAGCATATTTTTATACTTCTTGTGCATTTATATATACATTTTTTTATGTTAATTAACATTGTTTTGATAATAAATAGCGACAGATTTCATATGGTGCTCAGTCTGCGTACTAGATTCGTCATTAAACATACAAATGGATACAAAATACTATGAACAAGCAAGACAGTATCAGATTATTTTTTACGTAGGAGCAACACCTACATATACGATAGGTTTTAGACTCTTGTTTAGAAGTTACGTTTTTTTCTGAGCCGTACTATAAAAGTAAAAAATGAAAAAATGAATTTTACCTTTTTTTTTGAGAAAAAGCAGATTGTTGTTTTTCATAATACTAATTTTTATTTTTAATTCATTTAAGTACAAAGCGCTATAAAAAATAAGAAGCTGTCTGTTACCTAAATTTCAATTGACTTTTTATTGAATTTTGTCCATTACATTTTTCCAATGGATTTTGCTAACAATATTTTTCACAATAGTAAAAAAAAGGGTCTTAATTCAAGGTAAAAATCACAGAAAAGTAGAAATGACAAGTCCTGAGTCTTCAGAAAAAACTTAGGGGGCCACAATTTTTTTGTTTCTATGGTGCAAAACATATTTCTGGTCACTAAATTTATTTGATACTTACTATTAATAACTAATGTCTATAAAAATACATAAAAAAGATGCAACATAAAAAGATAATGCTGCAAATATGCGAAATATGCCAGTATATACTACAATGTGATCATTTATTATATTTACTCATAAAGCAGTATTATCGAGTATTATTATGTTTGTTTACCATTTTTAAAATTGAATTTAAGTTATTAAACCATTATACGCATTTTATAAAATTTAAAAACTAGGTTAGACTCTACATGCACTAAAAAATGTCAAAAAAATGTCTTAATACAAAAAAAAAAGTAAAAATATGCAGATAAAATTGAACATTGTCATAACAATGTTACCATGATGTCTGTATTCATATAACTTAGTGTTAAATTACACGTGGTAAGATTTACAAATAGATATTAAGGATGTAATTCTATACACACACGCGTTACAAAACAGTAACAAAAACTTAACCAAAGGCAAAAATGCATATAATATTGGCTTCTTTTGCTGAAAATATGCAAATATGCAATTTTTTATGCATTTAAGAAGTACAAAACTGCATTGAAAAACCATATAAACAAATGTTTTTAAAAATATATACATTTAAGTGTATATTTAATATTAAATCACTTTTACGATATGCAAATTTTTATAAAAATTAAGCATTTATAAAAAGTTTAACACAATTAAAAAAACCAGTAATATAATCAGTTGTAAAAAGTACTCTTTAGAACAGTGGCGTATCCAGGATTTTTTTACATGGGGGTTTTATGTAAATTTTTCTATTTGTTTAGAAATCCGAAACAAAAAACTATAATCGTAAAAAGCAAAGAAAAATGAAGAGACTACCAATTAAATGTTAAATTCTTTAGTATTTTGTAATTCAGGTTTTTTTGTTTTTTTTTCACCTCTTACGCGCAGTAATATATTTATATTTTTAGACAATATCTTTATCGACCGCGTGCAAAGCAGTCGTATACAATGTATGAGCTGTTATGCCATGTAACATTTGAACCAATCGGGTTTTGTAATACAAGATCTCTCGATGCATTCGTTTGCGCAATAAATGACAAAAAAATGCAGGGCCGTAGCATTATGCTATTTCTTTTTCCTTTTTCGACATTTACATGCAAAGAAGATAACGAAAAAAAACTTATATAATTTTTCGCATTTTTTGTATTACAATATGAATGCAGCGGACAATGTTATACAACATAAGTCAACAAAAAGAGTAATTTTAGTTAGAATACGTGTAGAAAAAATGTATATAAACTGCGATAGCTTGTTTTACAGCAGTAAGTGCACAAAACTTACATGCATTTTTACAAAGTGAGTTGAATTTGCTCGTATACGATTGTTTACACTCTTGTTATTAGTTTTTTTTCTACATTAGATTTTTTTGTTTTGCTTGGGTTGCAAATACAACATACTCCAGACATATTTTTTTGTATCGGATGATAACTCGGCTGCTTAACTATACAATTTTGCTTTTGGTGATTGTTGGATACTTAGACATAGTGTCCAGAAATTTCTACTTTTTATTAAGATAATGTAAGAAATGAGAGGTGTGTTTTAGATGGTCTTCTTCGCGATTTGTAGGCCTACGGCACGACAAATCGCAAAGGACTTGCATTTTCCAGATCAACGGGGTGGTTGATGATTAGTTAATAATTAAGATAAAACATTTCATAAATAGAATATTCTATCATGATAAGATAGATGAAGGTTTGACAGAATAGGAGTTATTTCTATATAAGAAATAAAAATTTCAAAATAAGCACAATTTTCAATGTCTTCTTTCTACAATAAAACTAACACTCGGGCAAGCGTGCTACATTTAAAAGTGATAATATTATAATTTTAGTTTTGGAGTTTTTGGTATATTTCATTTATACCAAGAGGTTTTCAATTGCACTTTAACATGTTACCAACATCCAATTCTACTATAAAATGATGGGGTTTATTTTTAATAGGTGCGACAAATCCTTAAGATGCTTTTATTAATAGTTACAGAAAAAAGATCGTATTTGATGTTTTACTACAGCTGCACTGATATAAACATATAAAAAAATACTCATTTAAAACCACCAAAAGATTATGCGTACAAACAAATTAAATTTTGTTCTTTATTTTAAAGTGCGCACAGGAGCCTTAGGCATTATACTCTACTGTTTTTGTAACATGCGTATCTTTATAAAACTAAATTCTAGTATAAAATCAAAATCACGGTGTTTTTGTGTTAAATGCGATAAAAAATTAGTAAAAACTACCATCACAATGATAAAATGATGAGTTTGCACCATCTTTTAAAGCAATTATTACATTATACAGGCAGAATGAAAAATGAAATGCAACTAACATACAAAAAAAGCCTTGTAAAGAATGACTATATATAAAGTCTGTAAGCTACGAAATTTATAAAACAATATAAATGAAGAAAAAAATTAGACGGAGCAATATAAAAAACAAACAAAGCTGTTTGTCTGCATTTTGCCTGTTTATTGACGTCAAAAAGCAAAGGATGGCATTTAAACCGATAAATAATGTGTTACCTGTATATAAAAACATAACATTTTTTATTGACAATTCCTAGCAGATAAAACGCTTTTGTGGTGAAAGCATACGTTGCCAGCATATTTCGATTGACTTTGTATTTTAAAAGGCAACAAAATATCTTTAAGATATCTGCATAGTCTTAACGCACCTGCAGACAAAACTCTAATACATTCTTTGTGATCTGTAATAAACACTGTAAATTAAAAGTAACTACTTTTTTTATATATTTTCACGACCATTATGTGTACAATTTAAACCTCTAGATACAGATTAGCTCAGTCAAAGCGTACAACTTATATACAAAAAAAAATTACAATAAAATTTTACACGCTTTTTATTGAATGTGTGTAACACAACTACATGAAAATGCAAGTACCAGTTTTTAGTACGTTATATTTATTGTATATAATAAAAAAAGATTTACGACTGCTTAAAGCACTAGTTTCATCCTTGTTGCATACTACAAAAATAGACAAAGTGCGTTTTTATACTAGGTATGTAAAATTCTTTTTATTTTATTTACTGATTTTTGTATAGAAAAACCACGGTATAATAATTGCCTGCCATAATGTAAACGATGCCTATGTAGCCCACTTGTAGGTAGATATTCGGCAACGATTTGATTGTACTGCTTGATACATTTTCATGTAATTTTGTATGTTCAAACCACAATACGCGTTTTAAATAGTTTTATAACGATTTGTTGGTATAGTCTGTATTTGCCACAAGAAAACTTCTCCTAATATGTAAGTTGTTTTCTTGTTATAAAATATATAAGATTAAGAGCTCTGGAGTAATTTTTTGCAGTAATATGCATCTTTATGACTAACTAAAAAGACTTCTGTTACTACGACTAACTAGAAATCATCCGTGTTTCTTATGATGTAGTACGTTCGTTTGTGCAGGTGTAAAGTTAGGTGTAATATGAAATGCGCTATTTTTGGGTATAAAAGGGCATATAATTAACTAGTAAATGTATGAGCCAATCAAAATGTATTAAAACTCAGCTAGTTTTTTATATTTCGGTTTTTATTATGTAACAGGTATAAAATGCGCTGTTGTGACTGTTTGTTTTTACGTGCATATTTATTGCATACTACCGAAATACCTTTTATTTTTTAGTCGTGCATCGCATGTTTCTACAACATGCAAAAAATGCTTAATTACTAATGCAAAAACCGCATCAAAAATTAGACGTACGCATAAATTTCTTTAAAAAACACTGATGGATTATACATAACAGCAAAAATTTTTTTTAAACTTACAGTTACGAACGCTGTTAAAAAAATAGATTTTACTAAAAAAGTACATGTAAGTTTAGTACATTGCATACCAACAAAAACAAGTTCCATATTTTTTTCTAAGCTCCATCATAACGCTTAGACGTCTTTGATAAACAAAAAATTGCGTCAATATTTCAGATACAAGTCCATCTTTAGCTTTAAGTTAATCTTCTATCTCGAGTAATGACGGAACCTGCCGTATTGTTTTTTCTATGCGTACTGCTTGACATCCTAAAATTAAAAACTATAGTTTCTGTAAAAAAAATATTTAAAGCGTATTCTAACAAAAACTACCTTATAAAAAATTTGGTACGTTTTTTTTTACATTTTATAATAATAACTGAAAAGTATTGGCACTAAAATCTTACCAAAAAAAAATCTTACCCCTTGGATCAGAGCAAGCTTTTATTTTGTATGGGGAAAGGGAGGATGGGGGTTAAACCCCTCAACCCCTCCCCCCCTCTCCACCTCCCCCAGTCTCCTAAATACGCACCTGCATTAGAGTGTAAGATTTACAAAAAGAGTAAAGCTTGTAGGTGATTTACCCGAAGGTTTCATTTTGCATTTTTTTTATTTTTTTTACATATATTAAATTTTTGTATAATGTATCCGAATACAAAAAAAAAAGCTAAGAAGAAAAACTAAATATTAAACATAATTAAGAACTTAAACTTTTTATGACGGACGTAAATTTGCATTTTTGTTATATAATTATGATTTTTATATAAAATGCCTACAACTTATGGCGTGCTTCATTGTGTCTAGTATACCGATATCGGTTTACTGTTTTTTTCATACGTATTTTTGGTACAGTAATTTTTTTACTGTTTTTTGTCAAATTTATCAATATACTGAATCATAGCAATTTATGTTTTAGTTTTATAGTCATAGTAAGTATAAATAAAAAAGTAATATACTCAAAATCTGTATGATCGACACCATATGGATTTTTTTATTAGTATACTGAGCTTCAAACTTGGTATACTGAAGGTTTATACACAAAAAAACATCAGTATAGTAAAATTAGAGATAGTACTATACTGATTGTAGGTATACTAATTATAAATGGAACACGCCCTTAAATATTGGTCTTTTCCGAAACATTCTAAGTACACAAGCTCAACGGGCGAGAACAGGGATAAATTCTCCCACTCGCGGCCCTTGTAATGCTTTTTGTGTTTATTCGTACGATCATTTTTGATGCGCTGTCATTTTATAAAAATAAAATTCGAATTAAAAAATATAAAAAAAACAAAAACGCATTTTAAACACAAAAACATGAATAAAAAATACATAATTATAAAATATGTTGTAAAGCAGTGTTGAAAAAAAGACATATCAGTTACCCCTGCTTTCAGAATTCCTGGTGTGACGTGGCAAGCGCAAGTTTTATTAATGCTCACTTACAATAAAAAGTAAAAATGAAATACGTAAAAACAGCAATGTTAAAATAAAACGAGTATTACTGCATAAAAAAAACCATAACGTATTTGCGATTAAGGCATACATACAAAACTTGTATTACAATTTTTACATATGTAACAAGCATAATAATTTTAAAACTGTAAAATTAAGTATAACTAAACATACAAAGCTTATATCAATTGGCAAATGTCATTTTAAAATTTAAAAAATGATAAATCTAGAAACTGATTTTAGTAATGAAATATTGTGTCTAATCGTTTGAAACCTTGCATTATGAACAATAAAAATCTTTTATCTGTTAGACACAGAGATATGACGTATTGTATTGTTTTTTGTATTGTTAAAGAAAAGACAATCGATATATTGTATTGTACACAGGTGGCATATTCAGGTGAGAAGTCTTAGAAGGTCTGCAGCCCCTCACCTTCAAAAAAATCTGCGTCATAAGTTCGAGGAAGGTCAAATTATGTAAGCGGGGTTATTACAAGTGTAGAATAGTGTACAGCAATCAATTATTGCCTTAGATAAGCCTTTTTATACTATAAAACACTTTAAAAAATATCAAACGCATAAAAATGCAACCCTAGCATTTTTTTATGTCTTAGATACGCCTATGAATAACGTAACTTTTTAAAGGTTTACTGTACAATATAAAAAACTTTATAATTAACACCTTACCTCGAAATGTATTTCTAAAGTTGTAAATGACAATCTAAAAGTACAATTTACATTGTAATATTTAGATTTTGTTTCCTATACTTTTTGTTTGTTTAGTGTTAATTTTGCATCCTTTGTATTGCGAAATTGTTCACGGTTTTTATATAGTTTTCTTATACGGCTTATATACAACATCCGTATTTTATTATTATTACTGGGTAAACATATATATTTTGCAAAAAGGTAATATTTTTGCGCTGATGATAAAATTTAGTGTATGAAAAATGTGTTCTTTTTATTCCTAGTATCTAGAACACTGTCTATTTTTTTTTTACTTTTACGCAAAAAAAAAGATATATATTATATTAAATAAAACAATATATGTATTTATTAAATATATTTTTTCATATCTCTTGTTAGACATGCTTAGAAGAGTGCATATTACAGTAAAAAAGTTAGATTTGTTCATAAATAAACACTTACTCAAGATTTTTGCCACAAAATAGGTTAAAATACATTAACCATTATAGTCATCAATTACTATTATAATACCTTTTAAAAAAACCAAGTAGAACACAAAATGAACAATTTTGCGTTTATATACTACCCAAAAATAAAGAACAAGAATAAAAACTGTCTACTACTTATGAGTAAACGACACGAAGCAAATAATGTATCAAGTATAGCGTGTAAACTGGGTTCCCACGCATTTATCACTTTTTTATCGCTACGTACAACATTATTTTATGTATGAGTCGGTTTTTACTAGTGTTTTATAATGTGCTTAACACATCAAGACACCTTTAAAAAATATTTAGGTCATACATATAAATATTTTGATATACCGTTTACTTTTGTTAGCCTTAAATATTATTGCTTTAAAATATCTACGCAATGGCTAAGTCCTTTTCTATCATAAACATTAAAAGTTTTTTCTACAGTTTTTATCATTTGTGAATAATTACAGATAACGTATGTAGACAACATCAAAATTTTAAAAAAAACAATTATAAACTTATTTTTAGATTTTATTTTGTTAGCCAACAACTTTAAATCATTTTTTTTATGATAAAACAACAACAACAAAAACGCCGTAAACCCTCTAAATCAATACTTTAGCAAAAAATGGATATTCTTGTAACATTTTATTATTTAGATTTTAAATATGGTTTTTTTCATATAGTAAAGTTTATTATATAAATTCTAAACTTTTAAGGATCTCATCTTGTGATGTAATACTTTTACATATTACAACAAAATATAAACAGATCTACTAGCGGCTGTTGTTCCCATAGTAAAAATAAGTAACTGGTATTCAAGTAATTAGCTCAGCTTAACCTTCTTTAGTAAAGTAAAGAAAATATAAAAGATGGTCGAATAAAAACCAGTCAAATGTACTAAAATGTTAATATCTTCTTTTGTTTTTTTTTGTAATTTTTCTTTAATTGTAAATTAATGTTAATACGGATAAAGCAGGTTGAGTATTCGGCCTATTATAAATTAGTATTCGTAGTTTTATAAAAATCCGGATACTATTAGAGGGTTTGATATCCAAAAAAATTCTTAAATTTTAAATTACTTTTTTTCATGCAAACAATTTTTTGTATATACCTAACAAAGGAAAAGAAACAGCCCCTGATTAATGTATTTTTGTATACCAATGGATGCTGATACTATAAAATAGTATCCACAAAATATTTTAAAAAACTTCCTTGTTTAGTCAATAGGAATACTATATAGAGAGCGGATACTAAACGGCGTCATCCGTTACTAGAGTTAACATTTTAACAAATAAGTGCTGTTCCTATTACATAAAAGAATAATTTATTAATTCATAATAAAATAAATCCTTTTTTACAACTTTTGAATAAACACTTTTAAATAAAAAAACAAATTTGTATAAGTTGACTGATATAGCTGTGATTAAAGGTTTAACAATGTACCAATGACGTAATAAATAACATGTCTATACTTTCTTATAATTTAATATTTGTCGAATAAAATTTAACGATTAAAGAAATAATGACAGATATTACCGTCACGATAAAAAAACTTTTTAAAAAGAAAATAAAATACTCATGATACTAAAACAATATTTTTTTTTATTTTATAAAGTTTAGAATTTTTAGAAATGCTAATACTTTTACTAAACCTACAGACCTTCATTGATATCACTGTCATTGCGTATATGTACGCTTTGGTAATGGTTCAATGAGAGCGAGGGAGTAGCCCGTAATTCGCGCTCTTGAAGCGGAATTACGGCCTATGATCGTAGCACAAAATCGACCCTTCACTAGTTATTTGGAAACGGATTAAGGAGTGTTAAGATACTTATCTTATCTAGGAGAATATTATTATCCTGGCTGTTTGATAAGAAATACTAAACAAAATCAAAATAAGGGAAATATTTAAGTAGTTGAATTAAAAAAAAACATGCCTTCTAAGCATAATAGAGCTTCTCACGTAGACATACAGCTACATCGTACCTGTAATTTACATTAAAAATATTTCATTTTGTTTTCATCTTCTGGTAGTATGTAATACTATTATTTTTAGTATATTGCAACTTCATGTCATTATGGAAATATCCGTCTTTTCTCCCACAAAGAAGAAATATTTCTTTTTATTGCCCCAATAGTTAATAATACTGTCAATTTTTTTTTTATTTAACACTATATTTTTGTAAAATAATTATTTACCCAAAACTCATGGGTGCCTATGAGTAGAACAGAGCAATTTTTTTTTGTTTGTGGTCAAGCAGAGAAACTGAAAATACCCAGCTTACTCATGGGCGCCCACCTTTACTACCCAACTTCTAAATTTTTTGAAATTTTCTAAACCCCTTGTTCTCTTCCAGAAAACTATATTTAATGCGATTAATGTAAATATAGTTCTAAAACCAGTTAGCTTAAGTCATTACATAATAGTAAGTGTTTTTTTTTTTTGCAAAAACATGTTTAATACCACTTAAAATGGTTTACTTGGAGCATATTTTTTGGTCATTTGTAAATCAAAAATTTAATAGGCACCCATGGGTAGGTAGTTTACACCATCTCAGAGTAATGGGTAGAGTAGCCGGTATTTTTGTACTCTACCCATGGGTGCCCTTCCCTTCGTACTCATGCAATTACTTTGATCTAAATATAAAACGTATGAGAGGATTTGGTAGAGCAAATCGATATTTTAAAAAGTATGATTAATCAAATCTTGAATTATAGTGTCTTATAGGACTAATTTAGTTAATTCCATGTCTTTAAGTATAAAATTCCTCGGACATGTGATTCAATAGGGGAATTGAAACAAATGAATACCAGTCCTCTCCTCTTCATGATATCATAAATCATGCAATTTAAAAGTTTAGAGAAGACTGATAAACAAAAAGCAAGACACGAGAAACCAAATCTATGCATTGGTAGGCAAAATAATTCATTTTTGACATTAAAAAAATATTTGGCTATTATTTCTCAGTTAAAAGACAATTATGTATTTTCACGCCCAAATTCACTGGGGAAAATTTTCAACAGGATAACAATTTTTAAATTGACACCCTGCTTATCAGATTATCATTGATGGTGGTATAAATGGCAAGACGGTTTTTAACTATGCTCTAATGAAGGAAATTTTAGTTATTATCGCACATGTTGTTTTACGTGCCTTACATTTTGATTTTTTATTACAAAAAAAAAGTTGTGTCGTGTTACAAAAAATACGTAGCAACCTAACATATTTTATTCAAATATTTTGTGCATGTGCAATATTAATAACATTCATATTTCAGCAATTTAATATA
>JAQFYM010004329.1:0-15862 GCA_034694785.1 Agrenia bidenticulata | reverse complement strand
TATGGAGTTTAAAGAAGTTGAAGATATTTTAGATTACTTCTTTGATAATAATGCATGTAACTTTATGCTGAAATATTCAAATTCGACTTTAGAACGAAAAAATGAGATACGAAAAACAAGCCTAGAAAGTACAATACACAAGAGTAAAAATCAAAAGAATGAAGTATCAGATCAAGAAAAAGATGAAGATAACACAATCCATATACCAATAAAAAATGATGACGAAAGCAGAGAGAATATTGAAAACACAGTAATACGGGATATAGGGTTAAGAAAATTTGGAAAATATACATCGGGAGAAAATGAGATGCAAAATAAGAAGCAATTTATAAACATCCAAGAAGCATGCAATAACAATCAAATCTCTAATAATATAACGAACTTAAGTATTTCTAGTACATTTTTATCCGAGTGTAATTTATTTGATTTTAATTTAGAGGATTTTACAAATGATCAATTTTCTACAATTGATTTATTGCCTATCTACAACGATAATACAACCGAAGAAAATATAAAAAATGAAGATGGTGAAGAAAGATGTGAGACCGATTTTAAAAGCATAAATGAATTAAATAAAAATGAATTGTTTTCGTACATTGGGATATATATCTATTTAATGCTTGTGCTAATTTGCAACGTTTTATATATATGGAAAAATCTATTTTGAAACAAAAAAATGTCTCTGTTTTAATGCCTCATAAAAGATTTATTGAAATAAACCAAATATTTACTATTTTAGGAAATAAATGAATTTGTATAAAAAAAAGGTTGTAACACAACTAAAATTTGCCAATCATATTTTTTTTTTACAAGAAAAGCATAAGAACTTGACCATAACCTTAAAATTGAATAAAAGCATAATGCCACTTCAAGGAAATTTGAAAAATCCTGCATATCCCCGATAAAAAAAACGACAGGGCATGAAAATGTACACACATGCAGATCAGCGTCGGGTCTTTGTTAAGATATGCGGATATTTTATGGAAAGTTGACAATTATTGATATTTGCACCAATTATTGATATTTGCACCAATCTTTTTTAAAATTTTTTACATAAATGGTATATAGTATATACCAATAATTTTACAAAAGTGTCAAACTGGCGGAATTAGAATTAGTACACATAATTTATTAAATTTCGACACATAGATACAACAGAGGTGAACCCTGAAATTTTTAAATAATATGTAATTAATGAAAAAATATGAGTATGTTATAGCCCAAAACGATGAAGTAAATAGCTTAGGATAAAATGATACAAAAATTGTTAAATTACTGGCAGAAATTCATGTTTTTTATAGAATGATTAACAAAAGCCTAAATTAAACGAAAAAAGAAAACCGCAATGCATCATAGATTATAATAAATCGATGGAAGGACAGCCCTATGGACATGGCCTTGTCTAACTATGAAAATATAAGAAAAACAAGAAGATGGCTCATAAAATATGGAATTTATTTTTTCAAGGTTATTTTGAACAATGCATTTATTTTATACAATAAATCATCAGCTAAAAAGATAAACATAATTAAATTTTTCATTAGAGCCTTCAATTATTAAATGGTAAGGGCAAAGAATTACAATTAATAAATGAGAAACATTTACATTATGGACCGAAAAAAGAAAGATCTGTGCGTTCTGTCGGACATCGACAACAGTTTTAATGTGCGAAACCTGTGAGGAGAATTTATGCGTAAAAAATTGCTACAAAAACTGGTACTTATAGAATAAGTTACAAATTTTATACACTTTTATTTTAATTACTTTGGTTTAAATTTAATAAATAATATTGGTACATGACTTGATGTTTGATAAAACCGTAAAGCATGGATGCAGTATTTTTTCATTATATGTTTTTTAACGTGTTTTTGTTTTGCATAGTTAGTACCTTTACAGAATTAGGCAAAATAGCATTATAATAAGCCTCTGCTCCAAATAAAAGCAAAAATTACATACAAAAATCTGGTGTTTTTTGTTTTTGCAGTTCAATTCAATTATAGATGTATTGGTTGCGATAAAAGGCGCATGTATTAAAGACATGAGATATTATAATCAATTTCTAAAGCTGATATGATAATAGCCTAAAATATTTATACTCAATAAAAAACAAGTAATGGATAAGTTATTTCGCAAGTTATAGAATTCGATAAGAATATTAAACCTTTTATATAAATTCTGCGGAATTTAATTTATGTAACCTCGGGAATTTTAGTCAAAATACTATACTAAAATATTAAAGAAGCAGTAAAACTAAAGTGAAAAGATTAATAAAAAAACTAACGCAGTATAAAAACAATTTATGTTTGTATTTTTCTTTAATTTTTTTACTTTATAATACCTTTTTTGACATTCACTAGCATGTAAGCAACCAGTAAGTTTTTAACTTGATTTTTATTGTTTCACCTGTTAGATAAGCGGCAATTCAATGTTATGTGGGTGAATAAACAAGCCTTTGTGGGCTTTGTATCTATATAATTGCTTTTCGTGCATAATTTTATTTGTTCATTTGTACAAATATGGAATTGAAATACGTACTATATTAATAATATTTGTGTTACAATGCGTACAATGTTTAGTGTGAGTTCTATGCACGGATATTACCGACAGGATTAGGGCCAATTTCCAAATTCTAAAATTTTAGAATACATGGGTTGCAAAAATATAAAGAAATAACTAAAGGGTTTAATGCCGCAGTCAAAATTTATAGCATACATTCAATTTACTTTCATTGAATTTTTTTCACTGAAATAAAAGATTTTTCTTTGGAATTATGAGGCTCAAAAATATTTAGCAATCCCAAAAATTATTTACTTCATTAGAGTGATACCACAACTTTTACATTAAAGTTGTGAGTGTGTTAACAGACTTTATAATTTTCTATTATAATGTTTTTGTATATGTTTTATTTGTACACAATCATTATACAGTTTTATATAAAATACGTGGTATGCCTGATTGCACGCTTTTTTAAGTACATTTTTGTTGTTATTTGCGGCGGCGCAGTGCGTTCATCAGAAGCAGCGTACTTTTTAAACAAAAAAGCAAATATAACCATACACAGCGATAAAAGCTAAAACGGAATATTTTTTTAGAGGGCTACAGACAAACGGCTGCGCCCCTCGCAGGTTTTGTTAGTAAATTAACAGAACATTTTTATATTAAGCAGTTTTTACACAAATTTTTTCACGTAATGTTACATTTTTTAGAGAAAAATTTATCATACATAATTTTACTTATAGAAAAGAGTGCATTAAAGATTGTTTTTTGACTTACATAATAAACCTATATATAAAACAGCTTTTAAATGTTTTTTAATATGTTATTGTGCAACTGCTAGACAAAAAGTATTAATTTTCTGCTTTTTTTAGTTTATGGGTGTGTATCCATAGTCGACCATGCTTAAAATTATCTTACATCTAGGGCATAACTTTTTACCAATGGTAAATTTAAAACCATGGTAAGCTACAAAATACAATTTGACTGTTTCCATTTTCTTACACTGTTCGTTTTTTACCATCGACAATATTTTTACCTATGATTGTGTCCATGGTATTTTCTTTATCCATTTTTTTCTATCTTTTTAAAAAATAATTCACTTATTAAGATGTTGTGAGATTGGTCGAAGAAAGAAATAATACGGAAATAAGACAAAAACATACAGACCAATATTTAAAAGGGACATGTCTAAAGAACATTTGACAAGAATCGAGGCAATTCAGTTTACAATGCACAGGAGATAAAGCAAATAAAAAATATAATATTCTCTTGAAATATTATAGGAGAAACATCGTGACACCTAAGAAGACAAAAAGAAGTAAAAAAAAACATGGAAGTATTAGGCGCTGACATAGAAAGAGTGTTGGATATGTAAGGAGTATAATCCTTTGTCGTTTTTTTTCTGAGTATACTATTGAAATAGATATGAGCGTTTATATATCAATGCATGAAGAGGTACAGGATAGCCCTCTGGTATTAAATAATTTCCACCGTGAAATAATGTCCGCATGAACCGGGCGTGATAAAAATCACGTGCTTAAAATATAATAAATAACATAGTTTTAAACCTATTAGTAAAAATAAACATTACTGTATACTCCAAATTATAAAATTGCTTTCTAATATTCTATATCACTGTTTTTTCTTCTAATTTCGAGTGAAATAATGAATTTATGAACGAAAGGAGAACGAATAAAAGAAGCAAACTGCCACGAATAGCAAATAAAAAATGAAAAAGAGACCAAAATAATCCGCAAAAATATAAATAAAAAAAAATTAGTAATAATAAACACTTATGAAAAATTAAAAACACTTGTTGAACAAAGGCTTCTAAAACGTATAACAATAAAGCAATGAAATTTGTAAATCAAAGACAAAAAGTTGTAATAATTTAAAGAAAAATGTTTTAAAAGCGATACTAACACAAAAACATAATACTGCAATATAAAAAAACAAACGAAACATATATCTACGACATACCATGGTATTATGTTACATTAAAAACATAACAATATAGAAAGAAAACAGGTTTCATGTAAAAAACGACAGTAACTTTTCTCTGTATCAACTTTAAAAAGTAAAAAATTCAATGAGACAAAAACCTACGATAAAACCAGCAAAAGCTTTGAACAGAAATCCAAACGACGCAAAAAATATAAATAAATCACAAAAAAAATACAATACAGACAAAAAAAATAATTTTAAACATGTTGGACCATAAACAACTAAAATTATACACAAAAAAAACAACAATCTTACAATAAACAAAAATGAATTACTTTTATTTAAATTGAAATAAAATCACGGTCGAAATCATAAATGCCAAACCCAATGCTAGTTAAAACAGAACCCTACCATAGATTACAGCTTAAACTAGTATAGAATTACACAAAAAAACTGCTTATGAAAAAGTAAAAGGTTTGCTGTAATTCTTTAAAGTATAAAGTGATAATTTGTTATAATAAATGATAACAACTCATTCAAAATAACAATAGAAAAGCATTGCGAAGTAATATGCTGTTTTTTGGAGATAATTATGCGGACCAAAAAAGGACCGCAAATTCTAAAAGAACCAAAAAAATAAGGTGAAGAAAAAAAGAAAAAAACAAAAAAAAACAAAAAAAATCAAGTAAATTTTGTACGTAGTCATCTGGTAGTTCAGGTATGTTTTTTGCGTTTTACAGGCTCGAATTCTTTGTCTATTGTTATATTATCTCGTTTCCTCACATATTCACATGATATTATCTCTATTATTTCCACGAACCTACCTATATTTGGATTCGGCTCCCTAAAAGAATCATTCAATCTTTTGTTAAATGCTTTGTATGCGTTATATGTACGGTTTTTTATATCAATAAAAATATTCATTCCACTCTTTATATTCCAGTATGGCGTATCATATGAGGCTATCCATGTTTTAGCAAATAAGGCCCAGAAATGATGTCATTTCATTATTTCTATCATTTTCTCGACTTTCCTTCGGATATATGATTTGGCTTTGCATAGAATTTCATCAATAGGAACAATTGTTAATAATGGGATATATTATAAGGTCTTGGTAATTAATTCTTTCGGTATTCGTAAATACAACATTTTCCTGCGTAAGGCTTGTAAAAATAAAACAAGCAACCTTTACTTGTGATTTTTGAAATTAATCCCGCACTGAATTTACTAGCGCTCGCTCAAAATCACAATTTTAATTCTGTGCTCAAATTTGAAATTTAGTGCAATTAAACAGAAATACATACTATTTCAATATGCCCACTCTTTCTTTGATTCTAACAAAGCATAAAATATAGTAACATATAGTTTGGTAGCAATATCAATTTGCATAATAATCATGCACGGGTTCGCAACAAACGTAAAAGTGCAATCAATATAAATTGATTGCCTTGGATATTTCATAATTTTCTTGAGGTCGTGATGCTCCCAAATATTATATCTGTTAAAGTCAATGGGGGATAATTAGATTTGCAAATAGCATGGGTCATGATAAATCTTCGTAAATCAGACTCGGATATAATTTAAAGCGGTGGATCATTTAGTTTCGATAGATCATCCCAAAACACATTTTTTCTTTATGTGAGAACTTTAGCAATGGCGCTATTTTTCTGTAAGCTTATAAATCCAATATTATTTTTCATGTATTGTTCGTACATATCTTTTACAACATTAAAGCAAATTTCGCAAGAAGGAAGGCTCGTTGAAGTTGCTAATGCCACAATTAGAACACCCATTTCTTCTTGTGCGTCTACAACTTCAGATTTAAGAGCTCTTGTATCCAGACAAGCATGATTTTTATATTTTTAATGTTGAAAAATCGTACCATCTACAGAGTAAGTTTTGGCTTTACAATTGCTACATTTCTGTGCTACTGAAATTATAGTCTTTAGTTTTTTTATAGCGCCTGGACAAATTGTACTTATATCCATCATAAATAATACAATTTGCTGCATTAATGTTGTGGTCCATTTTAAGGGTAAAAAAGATAAAACAATATATAGGATTTCTATGGAGAAAATTGTAAAAATCTTAAGTTATCAATTATTTATCGCATTTTAAAGGATAAAAACCAGTTCTATTGCTTTAATGGGCCTACATTTTTTTTCGTTCCTTTACAGATTTTTGGTCCTTTTTTGTTTCGCATAATCAGTCGCCATGGTATTTTTGTAGATTAAAATTTTAAAGTTTCAAAATAAAAAAAATATTGAAGTATGTACATAAAACTTTGATGTTGAAATATAAATAAAAACATGGACAAACAGAAGTTAAAAGAGCAAATGCAAATCAATCAGACATTTTTTTAAAGCATAAACAACAAAAAAAAAAACTAAAAACAAAACAAAAATTCATTGGTCTTTTTTTATATTTAATTAGCTTTCAATGACAATGAATCTAAAATACGTTATTTGTTAATTTTTAGCTTTTTAATCTAAATATTTGCGCTTTTTTTGTATCTAAAATGAACTAAACGGAGTATAAAACAATTAGCAACTATTTTTTGTTAGAAGTATATTCAGAATCTGCGAGTTTGCATCAACGTCGTAAAATTCGAAATATATGCAAACATGCGTTTAGAACAACAAAATACTGAATTATAAATATACGGAAAACAAAAAATGGTTATAACATCAGATAAATAGAAAAATACTGCATATTTGATCCACGACGACATAATGTCAAGACATTACGGAATAGATGTACCAGTTAAAAAAGCATCAAGAAGCTTTTATTGGCCCAAAATGATTAAAACAATTTTAAATTATGTTTCTAGTCTTAAAAAGTGTCTATTTTCGAATCCTGTTACCATAGACAATCTTAGTCTTCATCCTATTCCCGTAAATGAGGTTTTTGAAAGAGTAGGTATTAATCTAGTTGGACCAAAAAAAAACACATAAAAAGTAAATGTTTACTTATGTGTCTTAACGGTATATTGTATTTACTGGTGCGGAAGAGTTTCCAACAAAAAAACAGCGAAAACTGTTTCGAATATTATTTTATTATATTTTGTGCCGTTAAGGAGGTTGTAAACTTTTTCAAAGCAATCAGGTACAGAATTTTGTAAAATAATAGTAGTTAATTTTTTTTAAAAAAAATTGAAGCTCTAACAGCTTACATCTAGTGCCTACCATCCCCAGATAAATGATCTTGTTGAAAGGTTTAATCAAACACTTTGCAGAGGTTTAGAACAGAATGTGAAAAAAAACCCGGATAACTGGGATCTTTATATAGCTTTTTTTAATTTTCTTATAACACCAAGAAGCATAAAAGTACACAATTGACTGTCTTTTTGCTTATTTTAAGCAAAACCCTAATTTTAACACAGCTTGTTTTTGTGGATCTCCTTTAGAATCAAGTATAAAAAGTAAAAAACTAGTATCTAAAATTAGATTTAGAATTTCTGCGATTGCAAATATAATAAAGGCACAGTAAAAAAAAAAAAAGCATTGAAAAAAAAATTATAAAAAAATTAGTGCAGGTAATAAAGTACTACTACTTACTAGCAAATTTAACCCAAAGAAAGGGCAATAAGTTAGATACAGAGTATAAAAAACCCTTTAAAATTATAGAAGATTTGACCACTATGTTTTTAGACATCAAAATAGTATGGATAAAAAAACACAAAAGATGTATAAATGGTGATAAATTGAAAATAATCCATAAGAACAGAAAAAATTTATAAGGTAAGCAAAAATGACAAAAGTAATTCTTCCGAACAAAATGTTTTAAGTAGGAAATCGCTATAATATCGAAAACATAAAAAAAATTAAAAATAGTGGGCTAGATGCTATATGTACAAAAAACAGTTTGCCAATGCCGTTAAATTCTATAGAAACTAACAGATATAAGTTTAAAGCAACAATTAATAGCAAAATAGAACCAGAAGGCGTTTTGACAACTCAAAAGAATGAGTATATAATATTTCTACGGATTTTGTTGCCTTTTTGTCGTTCAAAAGTGCACGAAAATTTAGCCAATAAGATAGGAAATATATATTGTGATAAATTACCTATATAAAAAATCATTTTAAGTCTAAAAACGAAAATGCGGTTAGCAGATCGAAACAAACCTGGTTTAGATAATTTTCGAAAACAGAGTTTAGAAATTTCTGGTTAAAGATCAAATTGTTGAAAGGCAAAAAGTAGTTTAAAACTGATATTATTGATGTCTTGGGTTTAAATTTGTTTTACGGCACTGTATTTGCGTATTTCTTAAATGTTTGTATACATTTTTATTAGCTAATATCTGTAATCCATCTTGGCTTTCCCATAATATTTTTAATTTTGCAAACTATATGTTTTGCCTTTTAATATTAATACTTCACATTGGATATGTGCAAGATTAGACTTACAGAAAAAAAGGTTTTTAAAATGGACTCATATATTTTTAATCGTTGTGATATCGCACTTGATATGCTTTAAAAATTAGGGTAAAATTTAGTTCATATGAAATAATACATGAAAATGTTTTTTTTAAAAAGATAGTTATAACTGTGGTGTTTTTATTCTAGCATATTTTTACAGACTCGTTTTAGACTTTGATTTACAAGGATTTTATGCTGATAATTTTCTCAACCATAAAAGGGGTTTTTTAACACATTTAAAGTATTTCTCTTTATGTTATTTTCTTTTTTTTTTTTAATATAATCTTTAGTTTGTTTTTTATTGTTATGATAAGTTTTTTGTACTAGTATCGCTTATAAAACATTTTTCTTTTTATTATTACAACTTTTTGTCTTTGATTTTTTATTTCATTGCTTTCTTGTTATTTGTTTTAGAATCTCTTTGCTCAACAAGTGTTTTAGTTTTCATAAGTGTTTATTATTACTATTTTTTTTTTATATTTATTTGGATTATTTCATTCTCTTTTTCATTTTTTGTTTGCTATTCGTGTCAGTTTTCTTCATTTCTGTGTTCTACTTATGTTCATCAATTTATTGATTCACAAGAAATTGTATAAAGAATTAGTGAATTTTAATATTAGAAAATAATTTTATAATTTGGGGTACAAAGTAATTCTTATTTTTTATTAATTACTTTGAACATATGTTTTTTATTACATTTTAAGCAATTTTTTTTCACGCCCGGTGTATGCGGACGTTATTTCACGGTGGACATTATTTAATACGACACCCCCAACAAAGATAAATAAGCCTTTAGAAAGAAAAGCTAAATCAGATAAGTTCTTTGGTATGATCAAGAGGAAATTTGAACCTTTTATACAAGTGTGTAAGAAAATAAATGGTATGGGAGTAAAAGACAAACTAAAGGAAATAAAGATTCAACTTACAGAACTTGACATAATATAAAAAGAACAATCAGGAGAAACGAGAAACAAATGAAACTGTTGAAGAAAAGAATTAAACAAAAACGCGTTATAACATGATTGCGACAGTAAATGGTATAAAGGTAATATGATAAATTTTGTTTAATTTTAAATTGTTCTTTTTTATATTATTAACTATATAAATTATTTTGATATGCAATATAACACAGGAAACAGAAAGTTTTCCCTGTCAAAATTCTTGTCTATTCTTAAACTTTACCTGCAAATTTACTAAACCTTGTTTCAAGGTCAAAAAACACATTCGATTTATGTGCGTTGCGCACAAAGCATTTGGTGTAACATAATTCCGCGTGATGACTGAGCTGATTTACGTGTTGAAAGTAGCGTTCTGAATTGAGGAAACGCACTATCCCCGATTAATTGATACCCAAAGGGTATTTTTTCCGTTACATACTCTAAATAATGTTAAGAGGTGATACAATAGCGCATCATGGGTGGACCCGAATATTGGTCCATATATTATACTGCACTTAGCCTGAAAAATAATTTGCTTAAAGATAAGTAATTGATGCGTTAGAATGAGAATAAATATAGCGTGAAGTATTTTGTGAACGATTTACAAATTTATGTGTTTGCCATCAATGGCTAATAATTTCCTTCCCTTAATTTCTGATTTATGCTGCCATCCTTATAATAGTGATTCATATTTTTCGTTGCCTGGTGACCTAGTAAACTAGTCTTATATTGTTAATAAAATATTATACCATTTTGTTATACAGGTTCTTATATACTTTGTAGATTTTCCATGTTTTTCGACCATATCTTTTAAAGTTATATGCCGCGTTGTAAAATATAAGAATACATTTAAAATCTCTACCATCATAAACTTTTAATAACGACTTTTTTTACCTTTAAAAAGTTCAACAATGCTAAAAAATGTTCATTTAGACATTTTAAAGTCATTATAATGATGAATGATTAAAAGTAATTTAATCATTTGTCAGCAGACTCTCTTGAATACACATATTCTTGTGTATGTGTTAATATAAGTTTATATAACATATATATTTCAATGTATTCATCTTTAAGAAGGGGTATTAGCAATAATTGGCGAGAAGTAAAAATATTATTCATACATAACTAGGAGGCGTAAAAATTATTTATAATAAATTGTGTTGTCATTTTTACCATGGTATTTTACCATAGTAAAATGCTTGGTAACTTACTATATGGATAATATATTTTACCCATAGTCTTTGATAGATACACGCCCACAATAACCAACAACTGCACCTCATTTTTAATAATTTAACAAAGATTTGTCACGTTAAAGTTCGTGTAATATGTACCTTACAAAACTTATATCAAATTCATGTTAAAAGGTACATATTTTTTACTTAGTTGGATTAAATTTTAGATATACATCTTTTTTTTATTTCGTTAGAATCTACTCACTGTGCAAATCAAAATTTTCACATAAAGATTGCAAAAACATATGACTTTGATATAAAAATGACATTTCTTGCAATTTTTTTACGAATAAACTTAAAAAATTACCTCTTCCGAAAAAAAAATTCAATGCAAAAATACGTATATAAAAAAAACTAACGTGTTTTATAATTTTATATGCTTTTCATAAGCCAATGTTTTAATTTAAAGTGGTAAAAATTACATTTTCGCATATACAGTTGTATTTTATGCAAAAAATAGTCACTTTTAGAAGCCCGCATTTTCTACTCTTTTTTCTGCAAAAAAAGTGTATAAAAAAGATTAAACAAAAACAAAACATTTTGGCTTTTAAGACAATTTTATTGCCAATGTACAATATTTACTTGTATCTTTTTCATACAAATGTTTTTATCCGCTGTTAAAAGCGTTTTACTGAACAAAAGGCTTAGTTTTAAGTTTCTACGTATAAAGTGTATACTAATTACCCCCCCCCCAAAAAAAAAACACTGCACACCGCAGAATATATAGAATAAAAAATTCTACATGCAACATAAAACTTTTATTTAAAATAGGAATTTAAAAATGTTTTCTCCGTTTTTTACGTGTTTTGAATATATTCAGCTTTCTGCGGAATATATACTGAACAGTTATGCAATTAATCTTTAAATCTTTTAATCCTACCAAAAATGCCTTATCATTAAAAAAACCCAACCAAAACAGGGAGGTACCCAGGGCGGTCGCTTGTTGATTACGGTGCGTCTAAACATAAAATATATGTTTATTTGACGAAAAAAACAGTACTGTTTTGGCAAATTGCATTTTGAATTTTAAATTATAGAATATTTATGAGATAAATCTTGTGAAAAAAAAAGTATTAAACGAACAAATACTAGAAAAGAAGTCGTATTTGTAGCAAAAAAACACGGCCTACCTCTCGTCAAAAAAAAACATAAATTATTTAGGAAGTCACCCCCGGGATTTTTTTACAAAAAATGCGGTGGCTACAACTATAAATTTGTCAACAAAAACAGCAAAAGTTACATTGAAAAAAATATTTAGATCTTAAAAAAAATAAAAATAAAAAAAAGTTAAAAATTTCTTTATTGTAAAAAAAATGGTATTTTCTAATAGCTTCAAATTCTACAGCGATAAATTAAACATATATAATTATTTTTTCGCTATATAAAATTATAGAAACGAGGGTGGCGCGCTGTAAGCGTCACATTATGTAATAAAAGTATATATTTTTTTGTGTTTATGAAAAAACTTTGAAAATTTTTACAATTTACTATTAAAAGTAAATAGTTAATTTTTGTGCATAAGTAAAAAACAGATATTTTTGCTTTGAAAAGAAAAGTGTGGGATTCTTTGTATTAGTAGTAAAAATTAATGTACTTTTTTTATTGTTTTTCTTTTCTAGTTATATCCTTGTACTCTATAATATTTATAGTTACTAGTGTCAGCTCACCAATTTTTCTAAGCCCTATATTCATTTTTATATACTATGATTTAAAATTTTTTAAGTAATGTTTAATTTTAAACTATTCGAGCTTTTACATGATTATTTTCTTTTAAAGAAACACAAAATCATTTTCAAATATGAAAAAATTCTATATTGCGACAAAACGTCGTTTTAAAACACATCTAATGTACAATTTAACGAGGTTATCAATGCTTAGTGACATAAAGAGCGCTCTTAAAGGTTTCAGCAGTTAGAAATTCTGGAGTTGTAATTTTGTTTTAACATTTATAAAAAAAACAAAATTCAATAACAAAGAATTTTCGTTTTTCAGGTGTAAACTTCTATGTGTTTTTCCCGCGTCTGGGTATTTCCTTGAAATTTGAGGTAACCTAAGGGCCAAAGAACTGTTAACGATACAAAACCCATCTTGGGAATTTTTGCTAATAAATCAACGTAATCGTTATGTACAATGTTATTCAAATATGATGAAACGGCAATAAAGTCTCGGTTTTTATAAAATTTAATTAATTAACGATGTTGTTTAATAAAAACAACATAGTTAAAATATTAGACAAAAAAAAATCTGCACTATTTGGCATGTATTATGTTAGGTCATTTTACAGTATGTATTTTCTTATATGCTAAATAAATTTAGTATACTTTGAAAATGATTTTAAGTGCAAGTCTTTTGATAACTGCCTAAAAAAACAAAGAGAGACCAGATAATCGCATTTAAGTAAGAAAACTTTTATCTAAAAAAAATGCACAAAAAACAATTAAATCCCAAACAATTGCTTTTATAGATATTACTAGTCATAATGCCAGATTAATATATCCCGGTTGTTTTTTACGTCTTAATAGATAAAACTGACAGTTATGGGTGGCTGATCTCCTCTAAAAACAAGTCTAGTAAACAGATTTTCGTAAACAATAAAACCAAAAAAAAAGTTGTAAATATGTTTTAATAAAAAAACACAGCTCTTAGATATAAGGCTATGACAAGGGAAAGAGTATAGCTAGTTCTCAATCCAGAAACACGTAGTAAAATATAAATCACCAAGGCTTTTTTGTAGACGGTAAAGAAGGAATGCCCCCAGGTTTTGTATAAAATACCTAAAAATGTACCTGTGAAATGTTTTACAACTTTAAGGAAACAAATAATATATATAGCCTATTATTCCTAACATTTGGTGTTATTTTTGATTTTAGTTTAATAGTTGCACTAAAAAGAAAAAATTATATTATAAATTAGTTTTTTAATAAAATATTGTGATAAGTCTGATACAGTGGCGTAGCCAGGATTATTTTTAGAAAGGAGGACAAAAAAAAAATGAGCTAGAACGACAAAAAAAAATATTTTATATTTTTTGCAAAAAAATTTACATAATTTTAGAAAATACGAATTTTATGAAAATATTATTTTCGTGCATTTTAATGCTTTAAAAAAGACCCCCCCCCCTTAAATTCTGGCTATCTTTTTTTCTGGGGGGGGCACGCGCCCCCTGCCCCCCTGGCTACGCCGCTGGTCTGATATAGAAATGTGTTAACTTTGTTGCATATATTAATTGCACGAGAATGTACTAGACTAAAAACCCAAGCTTTATTTTTTTATAATTTCAATAAATAAAAACTGCAACTTATTTTAAATGCTTATATAAAATTATTCATTAAAAAGTAAAGTTTTATTAGTTTTTGCACAATCAAAACATCACAAAAAGAATATACGTTTGTACAGTATATAAATTTTATTTAGAAGAAATATCTTTTGTTCTATTTTGGTTAAATTTTTCACTGTGCGAATAAAACTTTTATATTTTAATCTGCAGATAATATAGCGAAGTTAGAAATAACGACATCTTCTTATAATGCTATACACTGTAAAACGGTTTAATTACTTTTTTATGAGAGTGGGCGTCAATGCAAAATATACTTACAAAACAACGACTAAAATTTTGTTACAATTTATTATGAGGTTTAAAGCACACAATTTACAGTATATATTCTAAGATTATGTGTAGCATATACATATGTTTTTTTGTTCTAAAAATAGTCATTATACTAACGCATTTTTACTGTTTTTTTTTAGAAGAGAAACTAAAAAAAAAAGTTTCGGAAAAATAAGACATTTTAATTTAGATACAATTTTGATGTCAATTTTAGACATATAACTGATTATGTTTTAGGAATGGTTGTTTCTTGTATTAAAAAACGATCTAGATACGACCCCTTATTCATTATTTTGCTTTTAAAGCTTATAATAATTACCACAAAAAACTTTACACCGCATTAAGAATTTATTATGTGATTAAATAAAGATCTTAACAAAAAAGCACATGAAAATATCACTTTTTCTAGTTTAAACACTTTTTCGATTTCTAGTGCTTATAATATGCGAAAATCTTACTTTAATGTCATACATCTTATCTGTAACCATTGTAATCATACCGAATTTTATTTACTTATCAATATAAATGCACGAGAATAGTACAAGAAGGTTCTCAGGCGGCTCAGTAGGAATAAAGGTACGTCCATGCGTTCTAGTATTACGTTATCTAACTTATAAAAAAGTACCTGTTTTTTCTATATATTTTTTTACTTTTTAAATCATAAAAAGTTTGTCGTCTAAATCTTGTAACAAGAAGATTATAAAAATACTACGAACGGTGCCGTATTTGGTCAAAAAACTACCTCTCGTTACAAAAAGAATAATATGGATTTTAAGGACGAACCCTTAAATTTTTCAAATATCAAAAAAAACTAACATGTTAAACATTTGGAGTTTTTATATACTTGCAAATACAGGTTAACCTTTTACATACATGCCTGTTGTTATTTTTTAACCCGGGGTTGAAAAAACACTCTTTGTGAGTATGGCTACCAATATTCAAAATTAATATGTGCCAGTTTACGCGCAGCTATACATTCTTCTATTAAGACATGGATTAGTATTTTGCATTTTCTATTTTAGTTTCTTGCTGTTTTTGTCCGCATCATGAGAGCATACACTCAGTGGTGGGATCCCCCCGCCCCCCCCGACTTTTTTTGTAAGTACAGGGGGGTTCTGTTCTGCAAGAAAAAAAAACATTTGTTCTCTTGTATATTGCTTTTAAACAATTTTTACTTTGTAAAACAAGAATAACGGTTTTTTATGTAAATACTGTAACTTAA